>JAJLVX010000144.1:0-20013 GCA_030564525.1 Liangdongia berthetii | reverse complement strand
CTAAACGATCGCTATCTTGTAATGTGGCTGTTATTGATTTTGATAAACTTGAATTATAACCCAATACTCCAATCTTATGAATGATAAAACACAAAATAGAAACAGAAATTAAATCCTGATGATATAATTCATCCAAATTAATACAATGAACTAATCTTTTCATTCCTTTAAACTTCTTGGAATTCAATTTAAAATATTTATCCATAGCTTCAAAAATGTGTTGATAATTTGTTATAAATCGAATGTCCTTATCATCACCGTCACCTTCAACAATTTCAACATCAGCCTGGAACGTTGGATCAAGCAACAATTCCAAAAGTTTTAAAAATGTCTGTGGTTGTATAAATTCAGATAAGTCCATGTTTGGCACAACCACTGGGGAGTTTGGAAATAAATAAAGCCAACGTAAAACACAATCAATAAATTTCTTGTCCAGATTCATAGTTGCATAATTTTAATTTAATGACACACAACCTTCAATCTCTTTTCAATAATGTAAACTTCTTCGGTGGAGCCTTTGAAGAGCCTGGATTCAATTTATCGTTGGATGAACTCTCGTTTTTCAAGGTTTCAAGTTTTGGTTTCGGTACTGGTTTTGATTTTGGTTTTGTGGAGTTTGATGCAGATGGAGTTGGAGATGCAGATTTCTTTGATGATTTTGTGGAATTAGAATCATTCTTCTTGGATTTTTTGGGTTCTTTGGTTGAATCCTTTGAATCTTTATCCTTATTTTGTTTTGGTTTCTTGGTACTTGGTTTATCCTTTGCATCCTTATTTTCTTTGGTATTTGTAGCAGTAGTAGAAGTAGCATCTTTGTTCTCCTTTTTACCACTCGTATCCTTCTTTTCTTTCTTTTCTTTCTTTTCCTTCTTTTCCTTCTTTTCCTTTTGGTTTTTCTTGTCGCCATTTTCATTCTTTTGATCTTTATCATTATTACTATTATTCGTCGCTTCCTTCTTCTTTGCCTTTGCTTTCTTCTTTTTCTTCTTTGCATCAGCTTTATCGTTCTCATTTCCCTTCTTCTTCTCTTCTTCCTTCTTCTTCTTTTTTAGCTTATCTTGTTCCTTTTTCTCCTTCTTTAATTGAGCAACCTTCAATCTCTTTTCTTCTTTAGAATCAATCACAAATTTTGCCGGTCTTTCAATTTCACCTTGTTGCCATTGTAAGAAGTTCTTGAATGCAACTGAGTCTGTTAGTTTAATAGAAGCTTGTTTGTTCTTTTTATTCTTATTCTTGCTTTCGTCACTTTCCTTTGGTTCTTCGGGTTCTAATGCCTTAGCATCTGGCATTCTATTAAATAACGCTTTAGTGATGATTGGAATAACAGACTCTTGATCATCTTTGAATGGGTGATTGTTAAACTTATTTGCAAAATCAGTAGCACTCTTAGCACTCTTGAAATCAACATAGCATCTGGAATAAACTGGTGGGGTTGATTGGTTTAGTGGATATTTCCCCTGGACATAATAGTACGAATAAATAGCATCTTGAGATAAATATTCCCCAACTTGAGTAATGAATTCTTCTTTGGTCAATTTTGGTGGAAGTGATCTAATAACAACTTTGAGACCTTGTGCCACCTTTTTATCCTTCGTAGTAGTTTTGACTTTTCTATCCTTCAGTGAGTTTGGTTTTGGTGGTGGTGGAGTATAATGGGTAGCAGTTAACTTTGCTGAAATTTGAGCTCTGAACTGTTTCAAAATGTCTTCTTTTGATAACCCAGCCTTTGGTGGGTCTCTGCTACCAGCAACATCCATCGTCTTTGCAGTTTCCCTTTTTCCTGTGTTTACAAGTTGGTTACGAGTTGTTTAAGTTTTCAGTATGAAGTTGTCGATGGAAATGTTTTTTTTTTACCAAAATTTTATGTGGGAAACATCAACAAAAACAATTAACTGATCAACTGCACCGAAGAAGAGGAAGACAAGAAAGAATAGGAATAAAGGTTTGCCAATGATGTCTGTTGCTCAACTATTATCTCAACTAGGCTCTTTATCCCCCGAATCTGACCAGGAAACCATCAGTTCACTGTTATCCATCGATCTAAACAATCATCAAACTGCGACGAATATTGCCAATTATCAGCAACAATTACAAGGTGTATCAGATGAGGAGTTGAACAAACAAGTTGAATCCAAGAATTATTACGATGAATACTGGTCTGGCTTTAATACTCTTGTTGTTGACTATTTGAAATTATGTCGGGATTTAGATGCTAGTTCGATATTGAAATCTAATGATTTGTTCCTATATTTCTTAAATGATGTTGCAACTTGTTTCATGAGCAATCAATATGGTATGATGTTGAATATGTTGCTCTATAACACTTTACAATTCTCAATACCAATGTTTAAAAAACTTGATTTGGTGTTGAATAATGAACCAGGTAAAAAGTTCAAGAGATTGACATTTATTTCTACAGTGTTGACAAAAGTGTTCAACCACTTGAGATCTTTAAAACAAGTCAATTCCAAAAAGCAGTTGATTTTGGTTGTTGTGAACCATTTAAACAAGATTTATTTCATTATCAATAACCCATTGTTATGTGCCAACATCTTTGCCAATGTCAATTTGATTTTGAAATTAAAATTCAGTGATTATCCAAAGACACAACAATTAGAATATAGATATATTCTAGGCCGTTATTATTTGATAAAGAATCAATTAGTCAAGAGTTTTACACATTTGAATTGGTGTTTTATGAATCTACCCAAATCTCAATTGAACGTTAATCGATATCACAATACATTGAAATTATTAAGATATTTGATTCCAGTTGGATTATTAGTGGGTAAAATACCATCAAGACAAGTTGTGGAAAGCTGTGGGGAGTTCCAGCATTATTATAAACCATTGATAATTCATTATTTGAATGGTAATCATTTTGCATATCAACAACATTTATATCAAAATCAAGATTATTTCAAAGAGAAGAGTTTATTGTTGTTATTGATTCAGCAGGGAAGAATTGTTGTTTTCAGAAATTTATTGTTTAAAGTCTTTAAACTATTGGGATATCCATCAAGATTTAATTATGATCAATTAAGAATTCCAATATTAAAATCCGTTGGATTCAATGGGTCAGGTCAGGCATTTGAAGATTTAGCGTTTGGTGGAGAAGATGCATTTAAACTCCAATTAGGAGCATTAACAACACAACAAGAGCAAGAACAATTGATTGAGAATGTTATAATATCACTTATTGATAATGATTTCTTAAAAGGGTCCTTGGCTACACAAAATAGAATTGTTCTTATTTCTAAAAAGACGCCATTTCCGGATATTTTTGAAACTTTGAAACAGAAATATGACTTGAAATCTAATGAGGACTGGATGAATAAATAGAATAACTAGATACATATATCGAAATAATAATTAATATCTATATTTTGTATGTAAATCATGTGACTTATCAATTGGGTAACTTCCGGTTTGTACCTCGGAAATGTTTTTTTTTTCGTCAACTCAAAAAAAGTGGCCAAAATTAATAAGGAAAAGATATTGGAATCAGAAGCGTATTATTTGTATAACTATAAAGAACATACGCACACTCTTTTGCAGTTAGTGTTGTGGTTTAATATCCATTTTTTTGCTTGATACCGTTACCAATTTATTTGGTTATCACAGGTTTTTATTGATCTGAAATTCTATCGCTTTCATACCAGCAGTCTGTGTTTATAATATCTTGTTGTTGAAACTTGGTGGAAAGATCAGAAAAGAGAGAACGAATTGGAGTTATAATGAGTGAAAGAGGTCCAGATGTATGGCTTGAGGAAGTCAAGAAATGTCAGTTTCTACCGGAGAATGATATGAAGCAGCTGTGTGAGATGATGAAGGAGCTTTTAATGGAGGAGTCAAATATTCAACCGGTACAGAGTCCAGTCACAGTATGTGGTGATATCCATGGGCAATTTCATGATTTATTGGAGTTGTTTAGAACAAGTGGTGGATTACCGGATAATGTGAATTATATATTCTTGGGTGATTATGTTGATAGAGGTTATTTTAGTTTAGAGACCTTTACATTATTGATGTGTTTAAAGATCAAATATCCTTCAAGGTTAACGTTGGTTCGTGGTAATCATGAATCTAGACAAATCACACAAGTTTATGGGTTTTATGAAGAATGTTTATCGAAGTATGGAAGCACAACTGTTTGGAAATATTGTTGTCAAGTTTTTGATTTTTTAACGTTGGCTGCGATTATTGATGGTAAGATTTTATGTGTTCATGGTGGGTTATCACCAGAAATCAGAATGCTGGATCAAATTCGAGTATTATCAAGAGCCCAAGAAGTTCCTCATGAAGGTGGGTTTTGTGATTTAGTGTGGAGTGATCCTGATGATAATGCTGTAACATGGCAAGTTTCTCCAAGAGGTGCTGGGTGGTTATTTGGTAGTCGGGTTGCTCGTGAGTTTAACCATGTAAATAATTTGCAACTGATTGCTCGTGCACATCAACTAGTTATGGAAGGGTTCAAATATCATTTCAAGGAAAAGGATGTTGTTACAGTATGGAGTGCGCCAAATTATTGTTATAGATGTGGTAATGTTGCTAGTGTTATGAAAGTTGATGATGATTTAGTTCCAAGATTCAAAATCTTCAATGCAGTTCCTGATGATACTCAAAGAATGGCTCCACAAAAGTCTCAAAGAAATAATGAGTATTTTATGTGATATGATGATATATATAAGTATAGTATTATAATGATTATAAGAATTAATATAATAATTGTGTTTTAATTTAATGGATTAATATTTTCTAAAACTAATGAATCCTGTACATTACGATAACTAATTATATATATATGAAACAAATTACAATTCCAATGGTTGGTTCTTTTCTCTCTTTGAAGCACCATACTTCTTGATTCTAATAGCTTGAACAGCAATGAAACCAGAAGCTTCTTGTGGTTGGAAACCAGTCAATTCATCCATAGAAGATTCAGTAGCATCGTACAACTTTTCGGTAGCAGAAGATCTACCCAAAATGATGACGGAACCCTTATACAATCTAACTCTAACTTGACCGTTAACAGTGGTTTGAGAAGGTTGGATCATGGATCTAACATATTCACCTTCTGGGGTGAAGTATAACCCGTTGTACAAGATCTTGGAGTAGGTTGGAGTGACAAAGGTGTCTCTAATGGCTCTAACTTCTCTGTCCAAGGTCAAACCTTCCAAATCAATATGAGCAGTTCTCAAGATTGTTAAACCTGGGGTTTCGTAACAACCTCTTGATTTGATACCAATGAATCTGTTTTCGACGATATCAATTCTACCAACACCATTTCTTCTGGCCAATTTGTTTGCAACCAAGAACAATTCAACTGGGTCGGTGACAGAAACATCCTTACCATCTTCCTTGTAAGATAGCTTGACTGGCAAACCCTTTTCATATTCAATAACGATATCTTCAGGGGTTTGTGGGGCATCCAATGGGTCAACGGTCAACTTCCACATATCCTTTGGAGGAGTGGTATCTGGGTCTTCCAAAATACCAGCTTCATAAGAGATGTGGGCCAAGTTTTCGTCGGTTGACCATGGTTTAGCAGTGGTTTGGGTGACTGGGATGTTCTTCTCTTCAGCGTAAGCCAATAGATCTTTTCTACCGGCAAATCTTTCGAAAAAGGCTGGGTCTCTCCATGGAGCAATGACAACAACGTCTGGCTTCAAGGCGTAAAAGGACAGTTCGAATCTGACTTGGTCGTTACCCTTACCGGTACAACCATGGGAAACAGCAAAACAACCTTCTTCTTCGGCAACTTGGATTTGGGCTTGGGCAATGACAGGTCTTGCCAAAGAGGTACCCAATAGGTAAACGTTTTCATAAATGGCGTTGGCTTGGATGGCTGGGAAGCACACAGAGTCGACAAATTGTTTTCTGACGTCGACTAGGACGTATTTGGTGGCACCGATGGCCAAGGCCTTAGCTCTGGCAGCTTCAAAGTCTTCTTCTTGACCAATGTTGGCCATGAAGGCAATGACTTCGTAACCTTGTTCCAGCAACCATGCTAGGATGATGGAGGTATCCAAACCACCAGAGTAAGCAAGACAGACTTTACCTTTGGACATTATTGATTGATTCGTAGTAGTATGTGATTAATTAATTGACTGATTCAATTGATTGACTTGATGGGGATTAATTAATAGAGGTATTAACTCAAGGTGGGTCCATCCACTTTTATATCTTAATCTGTATGACTCAGCTACGATGGATATCGTCGAGTCGAGAAAAAACTTTGGATGCCTTGCGGGATGACTGATTGGTTGCCTCACGTCGATTTCTGTTAAGCGACTCCCAAAGAGGACATGGCTACGTCTTGTTAGGGTTTGATAGTGGATGGGGTGTAGATGAGCTTAAAAAGTATTCCTATTGTTTGCAAACATCATCAGGCATTATCTGAAGGCATTACCATCTTTCGCCTGCCTTTAAAGGACCTTCTCACTCAGCTCAAAAGAGCCCATCAATTTTGTGCAACCTCCACTGCGCAACAGAAGCGGGTCATTTAAAGGCAAAAAAGACCGAGGATTGGTCAGCAATTAGGTAATGCGTTAGGGTTGGTTAGGGTTGGTTAGAGTAATAGTATGAAGTATGAATATGATATGTATATGTATTATTATGTTATGGATATGGATATATGCTATATGTTATATATAGTCATTGATCAACAATGAAATCAACTCTCAAATTTCTCCCATTCTGCTGGTTTCTTCATTCCTTTCAACTCATAAAACCTGGATGTACATGAAAGGCTTCTAAATGTAGAATCCACACCTGGATTACATTCACATCTCCCCTTTTTCCAAATACTTCTATCCAACGGACAATGGTAATTAGGCTCGTGGTAATATCCAGCTTCTTTAATGAATTCAACTTTATCTTTGCTCAAAAACAAAGCAACTGCAATTGAATGAACTGGTGCATCTCCCCAACGTTCATAGAAAAACCCACCTTTAATCTCTAAATATTGCATATATGCTTTATAAGCTTCTGATCTTAAGAAATTAATATTAATAATTTCAAAATTGGTCCAAAAATGACACAAGTTATAAGTTTCTCCCGAATCATTTGATATCCAATCCAATAAATTATTTGGACTAATATATTGTGGATTCATCTTAACAAACTCTTTAACACTGGCCCAAAGAGTAGGAATGGTAGTATCAATCTCTCTCATCGATATGGAAAACCCATACATCTTGTCATTATCCTTCATATATCTAAACACATCATAATTGATATCACAAAGCAGTTTAGTTTCTGGTTCCACTCTCCAATAATAATCATATGTTTGTAAAATCTGCATTTGATAAATATATCCACTGAAAAATCGACACATATTTCTATATGTTGGATCAGCTCCATATGGCATCTTGGTTCTTGATTTCACTCTATTTGCTTCAACTTTCTTCTTGTCAACCCAATCTGGGAAGTCCCATAGTTCCTTTGGAATCTTTTCAAAATATGATTGGCCTGGGATAATATTCGACACTCTAATGACAAATTCAGCTGTGAATTCCTCATTATTCATGAAAACCCAATCATAATGGAATCTATGGTTGAATCTATCTTCAAAATTCCGTACCGTTTCAATAACAGCTTCTAAATCTTCATTTCGAACTAAGGAAACAAAACATGCTTTGACTTTTGCATGATCTTCAAATTCAGCAGCATCCTCATAAATGATTTTCTCTTCGTATATGACTCGATTTTTCTTTGAATCATCAACTTCTCCTTCAAGATCCAGTTCTTTATTGATATTATATGAGTTTGCATTTAGAATCGATTGGATTGTTTGAACTTCATCTCCATGGATTTTGGCAAGAATGGCATGCACTATGATATAGACAACGAATGCAACTGCACATGTGTATCGTATCAATCTTTTATAACTGGGCATGGTTTTGATATTCTTTTCATTGATATATTGGAAATATTAATTATGTCTGGTCTCGGATGTGTATAATTTTTCAAGCATCGCGTTAATTTTTTGATCTGATCTAAATTCGAGGCTATGAAAATATTCTTATAGAGCTGTCTTAAATTAATATTCAATTACATACCATAAGAATTTAATGATGTGATTCTATATCTATTCCTATAAATACCGTATACATGTCTAAATATCCATATATAAATATTTATTTAATACTCAACCAGTATGCTTTTCCCACCCAGCAGGTTTAACCAAACCTTTAACATCATAGTACTTTTTAGTACAAGAGTAATCTTGCCATGTGAAATCATTTGAAGGATCACATAAACACTTGTTACCCAATCTGACTGCATCATCGATTGGACAATTGTTATAAGGACCATGGAAATACCCAATTTCTGGGAAATAATGGATCTTATCCCTTGGCATGAATAATGCAGCTGCAATGGAATGAACTGGAGCATCACCCCAACGTTCATAAAAGAACCCACCGTTTTGATCCAAATAATCAAAATATTTGGAATATTTCTCACCACGCCAGAAATCCATATTGGCAACTTCAAAGTTTGTCCAGAAATGACATAAATTGTAAGTAGACATATGATCATCGGAAACAAATTCAGCTAAATTGTTTGGATCAATAACATCTGGGTTTTCCTTGATGAAATTCTTGGTGGTTTCCCATAGAGTTGGAATTGTAGCTTCAAATTCATGAATTGAAATTGTAAACCCATAGTCTTTCTTGTTTTCTCTCATGAATTTGAAAACATCAAAGTCAACATCACAATGCAATTTGGTACTTGGTTCAACTCTCCAATAGTATTGGAAATTTTGCATCAATTCGTGTCTATAGAAAAACCCTGATTCAAATCTGCACATATGTCTATAAGATTCAGAAGAACCATAAATAATGTTCTTCATTCTTTCTCTAGTGTCTTTGGCCTTGTTTTGATCAATCCATGGAGGATAAGACCAATGTTCTTTTGGGATCAAACCGTAATGAGTCTTACCAGAAACAAGAGCAGTGGTTAATTTCTTGAAATTATCATCAAATAATTCATTGTTTAGGAAAACCCAATCATAATTGAATTTATGATTGAAACGATCTTCAACAGATCTGATGGCCGCAGATAATTCCCAGATATCTTCATTTCTTGCAAGAGAGATGAATGTAGCATTTTCACGAACATAGGTGACACCAGCAGCGGCTAATAAATCTTTATCTGATTGTTGTTGGGATTCTTTAATTGCTTGAGCATTAGCATTACTCTTGGCCTCGGTAGCAGCTTTAGCAGCACCAATATTAGCATTAGCATTGGCATTGGCATTAGCATTGGCATTAGCATTGGCATTAGCAGCACTTAAATCATGGTGAGGTTGAGCAGCAGGCTCCTTCACTTGAGGTTGGGTAGTGGAATCGGTAGCAGTACTAGTAGCGGCATCTTGTTTAACATAAGTTGTTGGAGTAGCAGCATTAGATAGCACGTAAATGATCACAACAATGGCAAATGCAAAGACTGAGAGTCTAACGACCCTGTCCCCTAATCTAACCATGATATAATAGTATTATGCTTTCAACCTTGTTTGCTTGAGTAGCTGAAATCAAACACAACAACTTGCTTTTTTTATAAATCTGGAATTTAGAGAATCGCGTCGTCAACCAAAAAAGAAATAAACGAAAAAACAGAAAAACAATGCTTAGAAAATTGCGCAAATTGGCAGTGCTTTTTACGCAGATTTGCAAGATTTCAAAGGCTTACTTTTGGCGTAAAATATGTTACTGCATTAGGAAGTCGTGTATGATAACTTTAATTCTACTCTACAAGATACAAGATACAAGGGTTTATTTCATTATATGATTACTACAAGTTCAATCGGAGATCTATATGAGTTTATAGTTCTAGCCTGTGTATTATTAGATGTATAGATATGTTCACCCACTTCTAATGAATCAATTGCTTATCGACAGATCAAATCTGTTTCTATTGTTCATGTACAAGGGGTACATGAACGAGACATGACGACAAACAAACTGATCATAAACTGAATCCTGATCACTGATCATTGATGATATTATATATATACAAATACTATGTACAATGTACTAGAACATCAAAGAATTACACCCTTTTCTCCTCTCAACTCCACTTGCTTGTTGCTGTCAACTTTTAGTACAATTGGAACAACCAGAGGTTTATCCATGGCAGACATTTATATTACTTTACTCTAAACAGTAACATAAATCATAATGTTACACGTTATATACAATCATATTACTATACTTAATACGGCACAATAAGATAAGCTATTATATAATACATGATCATTAATAGCAATCAACCAGGAATAACTACAGTGACTTGTAGAGCATAAACTCTTAATTTTAACATAAATTGGGATGTTTTCCTTATATCCTCCTCTACTTATTATTATTATACACTATATGTTAGTAAGTCTACTAAATATACACAGAATTGATACTCCAATTGATACACTACGTATACGCTGAGGACAATGGACAACATTCACATCAACGCTTTGTTTCAACTACAAATCAATGCTTCATCTTCTTCCTTGTCAACAGAAGAAGGAACAACAACAAACCATTATCCACCACAAATCATCTCCATCTCTGATTTTGAACCATTGAAGCTGGCAAAGAAGAAACATTACATTTCCAGATCAAAAAACACCAATATGATTTCCAAAAAGAGATCTCAAGGAAGACCTTTTAACAATAGTTTGGATGCTAAATTCATCTTGTTTGGGTCTGTCAATGAGTTTTTACTTTCTATTCTAAACACTGATAACATGGAAATGACCCAACTATTCAACTTTGTCACTACTCCTGCTTCTACTGTCCCAAATTCTCCTCGTGGTTCATTGTCCTCAGCATCTTCTTCTTCTTCTTCTTCTTCTTCTTCTTCTTCTTCTTCTTCTTCTTCTTCTTCTTCTTCTTCTTCTTCTTCTTCTTCTTCTTCTTCTTCTTCTTCTTCTTCTTCTTCTTCTTCTTCTTCTTCTTCTTCTGTGTCTTCATCAACTCTTTCATCTCCACCACTGTCACCAATTGTTTCTACAGCTTCAGCAAAGTTCACTACACCTCCAGCTTCTCCAAAGATTTATCCAGAAACTCCAGTCACTCCAATCTCTTTACAGGGCGCTTCTTTGAATCCAAACTCTACTTCTACTTCTTCCGCCTGCACTTTCAAATCAAACATCATTTCAGTTCAATCCAAGAGACGTTCATCCAATTTCCAATCCCAATCCATTTGTTTTGAGCAGTTCAATGAGATTTATTCTGAATTATGCACTGTGTTTGGTATGGATGCTTTCTCCTTTGTTAAAGTTATTAGAAACTCTAAAGGCGGTTTGATCAAGTGTGAAGTGTTGAATAATGTGGAGACAAGCCAATTTGACATCAACTATATCAAGAAATTCATCACTTATCCAAGATACAAATCAAAGATGAAACTATACTTGATCAAGGGCAACTTCAATCAAGACATCTTCTTTTACAACGATTTGAGAATGTTGATTTGGGATCTACAAAACATTGATTTGTCTACTCAAAAGATATTGATCAACAATGATATTCCAATCAACATTCATTAATTAATAACAAGATTGAACTAAACCATCACGGCGCTTGGATTAAAAACCATACCAGTCCATTATTATCACCATTACTTTGCTTCATGAACATTATTTGCATCCATTTTACTTTTTTTCTATGACTTTATTTCACTTCTTCATCTTGTTTTACTATACAGACTCGCATACCTTTTGCATCTTACATCTTTTGCTACGAATGATCCTTATAATGATTAATATATTAATGAAAACAAAAAAAAAAAAAACACAATAAATGATTTGATTATGATTATGAGTATATACTTCAATAGTCCAAGTCAGTAGTTTTCTCTGTATTCCTCTGTTCCTTATTCTTCTTTTTATCATTCTCACCACTAATTAGCCTTTCTCTAAACTTTTTGCACTTCTCTTCTATAACATCATCATCCAAATCTTGATCTTCAAGCTCATCACGATATTCACTTATTTTAACTTCAATCTCTCTTTTCTTCTCATGCTTTATAAGTTCATTGTCTTTCATAATAATATTATCCTTGATTCTTTCCTCCTGTTGTTTAATCTTTTGACGTCTTGAGTAGTTGGTATCTAGTGTACGTGAATAGTTCTTCTGTATGAACCCATTTGTACCTGTACCACGTGGAGTGGATAATCCAATACCGTTGTATGACATTATTTGTATATATTTTGTTGGTTCTATTATAAAATAAATGATATCAGTACTAGTATCACTATGTAGGAGTATTCCTACGTATGTATATGTTTTTTGTGTGTATTACTCATTCCTTACCTAATCCATATTTGTTACATAATAAATTACTAATAGTTGAACCCAGCGGGATTCCTCATTCAGTTCACCGAGCCAGAACAGATTAGGCATCTCTACCAGACAATGGACATTGGGCAATAATGGTACTCAATTATTTAAATAGGGTACAAATTAACACTTTTTTTCTTTCTTTCAGTTCTACTTAATAGTTACACATCAATCATACAAATCAAATCAACATGTCCACTGTTTTAGTCTCTGGTGCTACTGGGTTCTTAGCTGCCCACATTGTCGACCAATTGTTATCAAAGGGTTATAAAGTCATTGGTACTGGTCGTTCTCAAGACAAAATCACCCCTTTCAAAAATCAATTCGAAGCAAAATACCCAAATGCTCAATTGGAATATGTGATTGTTAAAGACATTGCTGCTCCAAATGCATTTGATCAAGTTTTGAAAGATAATAAGGATATCAAAGCTGTTTTGCACACTGCTTCTCCATTCTCTTATGGTTTAAACAAACCTTTTGAAGAAGCTTATTATAAGCCTGCTATTGAAGGTACTAAAAATATTCTAAAGGCAATTAAAGAATATGGTCCACAAGTTGAAAATGTTGTCATCACTTCTTCATTTGCTGCCATTGTTAACACTGATCCTCCTTTGGAAAAATATACAAATGCTGATTGGAACCCAGTCACTTTGGACAAAGTCGTTACTGAAAATGATGCCTACAGAGCCTCAAAGACTTTTGCTGAAAAGGCTGCTTGGGAATTTGTAAAGACTCAATCTCCAAAGTTCTCATTGACTACTGTTAACCCTCCATTCATCTTTGGTCCTCAAGTTTTTGATTCTTCTGTTGGTGAAACTTTAAACACTTCAAATGAAATCATCACTAAATTCTTGAAATTAGACCCTTCAACCACAACTTTCCAAGACCAGCCACAACACACTTATGTTGATGTAAGAGACGTGGCTGCATTCCATATCATCCCACTCACAAACACTAAAGTCTATGGGCACAGATTATTCATCGTTGCAGGCAAGTTCGTTGGTCAACAGGTTTTAGACATCTTGAACGATAAATTCCCTGAATTGAAGGGCAAATTAGCTAAAGGTGATCCAGAACATCCATTGCCAAAAGTCTTTGACTATGACATTGATAATGTTTTGGAATTGGCTGGTGGTTATAAATTTATCTCTTTAGAGAAATCCATCTATGATACTGCTAGTCAATATCTAAAAGTGAACTCCAAATAAAGAAATGACTATGTGTAATCAATTGTGTTTTTTGTTATTGGATAATAAATGATGCTTTTCTATTGCTATAGTTGCAGTTAAACCATTAAGTACGAATTATAAAAAGACTAAAATTGTCATGTTCGACCATTAAATATGTATTTACAAATTAATATAACAGGCAACCTTAATTATCAAAGAACAGTACATGAAACACGTTTATTTATATAATTATTAATGTTCAAATAAGTAATCCAATCTCTTGTTACCATCTGAAGCATGGGTTCTTAAATACTCTTCTTTTGATTTATCATCCATACTATTCCATTTGGATCTTTTATAGTTATTTCTAGCTATATAATAAGCTTTGGTCAACAAAAATAACACAACATTTAAACAGCAAATACCAATAATAACGGCATTACCAACTCTATAATATGGTGAGTCGCGAGTCGCTAGATCTATAAATATTAGATGCAGCAATCCCACACAATTGAATACCAATATTTGACATTGGTGAAGAAATAGCTCTTGTTCTAACAGAATATGAAATTCTCGAACACCATGAAACAATGATAGCTTGTGCAGATGGATTTCCAATGGCAAAAAACATTAAAACATACTGTCCCCATGGTGAAATCTTCTCAACACTGGTATATTCAATAATTGCAATGATTAAAATCCAAATTTGTTGTAATGAACATATAATTGATCGTTCATCAAATAATTCAGAAATAACAGTAATAGCAACAATGGTAAACATAGTCATAACATTGATTGGAATATTCAAGTAAATAATCTCATCTCTGTTGAATTTCAACTTCTTCAAATTAATGTTTAAATATGCTTTGATTGGTGTTTGTGGGATTTCAAACATAAATGATAATATTAACAATGGCCATAAATCATAATCACTTAACGTCTTAAAGAATTCCTTGGCAGTAATACCTTCCCTATTATGCATATCTGATTTGGATGGATCATCTCTAAGTAATCTATTCGTAATGATTTTTTCTTCTTCATCAGTAAATATACCTTTTGGATTCCACCTTGTCTTTGTTTGTGTTGGACCTGGAACCATAAAGAAAAATGCAGTTATACCAAGAACAAATGTAATAATACCATCAAATAAAAATAACCATCTCCAACCTTCTTTACCATGCAATCCAACTTTTAAAAACCCAATAGGCTATAGCTAATAAATTACTAATAATCCCTGAAAAGGCATCAGTTAACCAAAATTGAAAATAGTGATAATCTAAAACCAATCTGTTCTCTTGTATAGAAATAACTTAAATATTGAACAGCATCTGCTATGAATCCGCCTTGTGTTAAACCTAATAAGAATCTAGTCGCTAAAAATCCACCAGTATCTTTAATGAAAAATTGAAATAAAGCAACAAGACTCCACAGAGTAACTTGGGTAGGAACCCACCAATCTGGACCAAATCTTTTACCAATCATTTGGGATGGGATTTCAGATATAATAAACCCAACTGATCTCAAAGTATTACCGGTATTGTAATCATCAGTACTCATTCTAATACCTTTTAATAACCCACCAGCAACAGCTGAACTCAGATTACCACGATCCAAGTTGAGTGCAAAAAATAAAATACAAATTGCACTAAATATTCTAAAGTCAATCTTTCTTGTAACAGCACGATCTTGTTTATTAGTCCATCTAAAATATGGATCAAATTGATGATAATTCTCATAACTTGATGGTGGGAAATATTGAGCAGCAATTGAAGAGTCTGAATCTTCAAAGGCTGATAACCTGGTGGCTATAACATTATCATCAAAAGTAGTACTCCGTGCTTCTGAACGAAATAATTTTCGTTTGGCTCTCTTGAGCTTGGAAATCAAAGTACCATCAAAATCAATTGGAGTTGCCAATAATTCAACATCAGTTGGTTTATACACAATCTCATCAACACTAGAAATTTCATCAACAGTATCAACAACCTGAGATTTATCCTTGTCTTCTAAATTGCTCATTTCTTTGTACAACTTCTTTATTATCTATAAACAAAATTATATAGCACCCTTCTATTGTCACACTTTTATAATCAAACTATGTCATCATATCAAAGGCAAGCCCACAGCATCAGCAATACACACCTGTGGCTAGTGTTTTGTAATCAATCATCACAGTATCTTAAGTCCACAAGGATCTTGATATCCATAGTACCGTTTATGTTCCTCTTTCAGCATTTTCTGGTGGCTCAAACATGATTGCGATGACTTCAGTGGCACAACACTGCAAAAAGCTTCTGCCTCAAAAGACCGAGAGTTGATGACACCTGTGTCCTGTCACCAGGTATACCGTATATGCATTAGAATTTAGTTGTTTTCTAGATGAATCAATATTCTTTATTAACTAATGAAGTATAATTCAAATAAAGTTGTCCATATTAAGTAGTTCATTGACTTTTAAGTTTTTACATGAAATTATTTTTCTCTAAAATTTAATGCTCCACACTGCTTATGTTAGTGGCTGTTTTATATTCTTATAGCAGGAACAGCTAACCACACCATCTTAATTCGGTATCAATAATCACATTGGCTTGAGATTAAGAGTGGATTGTCAATGTTGCTAATTGTCTACTTTAAGCTAGTTGTTTCCCAAATTCAAAGCTGTGGTGGCGAGTGGTCCTAGATTTATAAAGACGCTGTTATAAAAATGCTTTGAATTAATCCAATGAACAACAATCTCATTTCTTCTTCCTTCTCTCTTAACTTCTCGTGCACCGCCCCAATTGGAAATGTCAGAGCTTATTACCATATCGTCATTGGATAGGACCATTTCTAGGTTCCCCGTCAGGTTTAGTGTTCCTTGGGAAAGAGGGTCTTTTAGTTCGTCCGATGTTGTTCATGCACAAGGTTATGAAGATGAGCAATTGGATACGGTTCATCTGGCATTTTGGGATAATGGTAGTGTGAAATGGACAGGTCATAGTGTTAGTCACCTGAATAATCCCCATTTGAAAATTTATAAAGGTATTGATGCTGGTGCTGGTGGTCAATCTATTGTTCAAAGCAAATCTTTTAAAGTTGAAAAACATAAGGATAGTTTAATAGTTGAAAATAGTATTGGCTTAAAGGTTGAGCTCAACTATTCGGGTGATTTCATTATAAGAAATATTTATCATGGATCTTCTTTGGTTTCTTCAGGGATTAAACTTGTTGGTTCTTCCACCACATTACACAATTCCCAAAGTCGATCTTTTAAAGTTACTACATCATCTTCAATTATTGAATCAAGATCTCAAGACAAGATTGTCCTTTTATCAAATGGTGTTTTGTATTCGTCTTTCAATCCCCAATCCTCAATTTTATTCAAGTTTAGAACTTACATACATTCAAATTCAAAAGTTTTAAAGTTTACTTTCACATTAATCTATGATTTAAAGGATTCAAATGAGAGTATTTCATCTTTAGGTATTTCTTTCAAAACACCATCTTTTGAAGAGACCCCATATTATGATAGACATATCAAACTTTCAGGTGATAACGGTGCTATTTTATCTGAATCTGTTCAATCCATTACTGGGTTATGGAATGGTCCTTCTCATACAACAAAATTGAAACAATCTCGAGGAGTTGAATTACCAGATACAAAAGATCCGGAATGGGATTGGGATATTTCCAAATTTAAATATGTTCCAAAGTTTGATTCGTATAGTCTTGCCCAATTATCAAGTCATGGGTTTGAAATTTCCAAGAAAACTGGTAAAGATAATTCAAAAGTCAAAGTTGGAGGAAGAACAAGAAATGCTGGATGTGTCTATGTTGGGTCACCACAAAATGGTGGTGTTGCTATTGGCGTTGAAAAGTTTTGGGAAAAGTATCCAACAGGAATCGACATTACTGGTTTAACTACTATAAAAGATACTGAAGTTATCACTTGGGTTTATTCACCACACGCTCAACATTTGGACACTCGCTCTTATCATAATAATTTACAACTTGATACATATGAAGAACAATTGAATGCTTTACAGATTACTTATGAGGATTATGAGCCCGGTTTTGATACTCCAATTGGTATTGCAAGAACTTTTAATGTTTATCTAGAATCTTATCATCTCTCATCATTATCATCCCCACCACAAAACCAAATAATTACAAATGAAGATTTTAGTGAATTTGTTAATTCTGTTAGATCCCCACCTGTATTCATTGCAGATTTAAATCAACTTTATAAATCCCAAATTTTCCCAATTTGGTCACCAAAAATTGAATCACATAAATTTCAAGATATTGAGAATCATTTAAAGTTTTTATTTGACTATTATGTTGAACAGATTGAGTTGAATGATTGGTATAGATTTTTAGACTATGGTGATTTTATGCATACACCAGATACTTATAGGCATCAATGGAGGTATGATGTTGGTGGATATGCCTGGGATAATTCTGAATTATCAACAGATTTATGGCTATGGATGTATTTTTTGCATACTGGTGATTTAAAAGCTTTCCGAATTGCAGAAGCAATGACACAACACACTTCTGAAGTTGATATGTATCATATTGGTAAATGGAAAGGATTAGGTACTAGACATGGAGTTCAACATTGGACTGATTCTGCTAAACAACTGAGAGTATCTAATGTTGGTTTCAAAAGATTTTATTACTATTTAAGTGGTGGTGATGAAAGAATTGGTGAGATAATTAAAGAATTAAGTGATTCACAAAAGGTCCTGATAAATTTGGATTCACATCGTAAAGTTCAAAAGAAACCCATTAATACACCAAATGGTTTTTCAGTTTCAAATATTTTGGATTGGGGTGCATTAGTAAGTTCTTGGTTAACTCAATGGGAAAGAAGAGATTCAGGATGGGAAGATGGTAGAAATAAAATTTATAATTCCATTAAAACCATTGCGAAATTACCATATGGTTTGGTTTCCAAAAGTTTTTATTTGAATACTACTACAGGTGAAGTTAAATCTATTCCACCTCCAACTCCAGCATGGGCAGTTGCTCATTTATCAACAGTGTTTGGGTTGACAGAGATTCTTACCGAGATGTTAAATATTTTAAAAATTGCAGATAAAGAATTGTACAATTTATTACTCAAATTATGGGTTGATTATTGCATTAGTTATAACAATGGTGAAGCTGAACAATTGAAACGATATGGGATTGTTTTCCCTAAAGATAAATTGAATTTAAAACAGTCACATGCTAGATGTACTGCATTTGCTGGTTGGGTTTTAAAAGATAAAAAACTGTGCAAAGCAGCTTGGAATCAATTTTTCAATACTGATGGCTACACAAAAGATGGTGATTGGAGTGTGATAAAACTAAACGCTAATGAAAGTATTAATGGGGGTTCAAACGAAGCCACTTGGTTAACTACAAACTTGAGTGCCCAATATGCAATATCTGCAATCTATCTTTTAGAAAAAATAGGAAAGTATATCGAATAGTATAGATATAAAAGAATATTTTGAATATATAATAAAATATGATTTGATTGCTTCAAATCTATAGGTAACAGTAAGCATCAATAAAGTACAATAAGGAAAAGACAAAAAACCCAAAAGCACCACTCAAAGTAACAGTTCTCATTGAGATTCTAGAAGCAAGCATTTTCCCACCAATAACAGCAGTTAAACTACATAAACCATGACCAATAACAGCACCAGAAATGACTAACCAGTAGTCAGATGAAGCCGCCATAGCAATGGTAGCAATTTGAGAACGATCTCCCCATTCACCTAAGAAGATCATAACAAAGATTTGCAACCAAGTTGGGTTAACAAACAATGCAGTTAATTTTTGAACTTGCATTAAAACCCTTGAGAAAAGTCCTGGTCTAGAAGAAACAATTGAAGGATCAGTGCCCTTCTTATATTGTTGTTTTTCCAAATGGTTCAATTTAGAATTCATTTCAGAAACTTCCATTTCTTCTTCAACTTCCATCATCTCTTCTTCGACACCCAAATCTTTAGACATTTCCAAACCTTCTCTGGTCAATTTGAATCCAAAGATCAAGAATAAGAAAGAAGCTGCATATTGAGTGACTGTCTTGGACAATACTGTTGGTAAGATTTGACCAACCAACCCAGACAAGATGGTCATAATACCCAAAGACATGAATGAAGCAGTGAAGACCAAAACTCTTGGATAACGCATTGCCATCAAGGCTGCGATTAAGAAAGTCTTGTCCCCAACTTCAGATAACCCAATCATGGAGATGGACATCCAAAATGGATGAGCAGCAGATTCTTCGGCTTGTTGAGCTTTGGCTTTTGCAACGGCAGAGGCAACTTCCATTTGTTCATGGGCTTGAGCATCATCATCTGAAATAGTTGTAGTTATTTTGTCTTGAACAAATCTGATGGCATCAATCGCGTCTCGCTTAAAGATTTGGATGGAGTGAGGTTGGTTGTTTGTTGGCAAAGCGGCAAGCAATGGAGTAGCTAGTAATAACAAGTTTGTGATTTTCATATTGTTACTCTTTTAGTACC
>JAJLVX010000143.1:0-20051 GCA_030564525.1 Liangdongia berthetii | reverse complement strand
CGATGAATTGATACTTCTTGAAATGTTTATTACCAAAACCTTGCTTATTATCTTTAATTCTTGCAATAACCATTAATTTCTCTTCTTCACTCAAAAACCAAGCTTTAGACGGATCATCTGGAATATGGAAAAGAAAAGCGATACCAACAATAATAGTCATCAACCCAGTGACGATGAATAAAACTTTCCAAGATTCAATAGTGTATCCGCCAGAATGGATTGCACATCCATATGCAATGGAGCCACCCAAGATAACACCAAATCCATTACAACAAAACCAGAAAGTTGTTCTTGTAAACTGTTCTTCTTTTCTATACCACTGACCAGTTAAAATAACCATAGCAGGAGAAATAATGGATTCCAGCATACCTAAAATTGTTCTTAACGCAACGAATCCAGCATAGTTTGGGGTAGCATGTAAAGTTAAAACTATCCCCCATAGAATTATGAAAACACTTGTAATTTTAGCCAATGGATATTTTTGTAATAATAAACTTGCTGGAAATTCAAAAGCTAAATAACCCAAGTAAAATGCAGTACCAGTCCAAGAGTAATCATCACCAACCATTTTCAAATCAGGTTTCAAACCCATAACAGCAGCATTGGAACTAGTAGTTTTATCCATAAATTGCAAAGCATATAGTAAACAAACTAAGGGCAATAAAAACATATCAATCTTTCTTAATAACTTTTTGTCCTTTTGCTCATCATAAACAATGTGCGCATCTTCAGCATCTAATGCTAATTTCATAGCTTCATCAACATCACCAGTTATTTTGATTTCATGATGATCAACAGGGGACAAGAATGTAGTGATGACTTCACCAGAACCAATCTCTTCCTTTGTGAAGGATACAACTGGGTGTATGTTGTTCTCAGCGTTTTGTTTTAGTTTTTCAATATCAGACATTGTGACTATGAGACCAACAACGTCCAACTATTTTGGTGGAAAGCTGAAGAGATCTGCAACAATATAAATATCAAAAGTCCAGCATAGCTGTTCTCTTCTTATCAGCCTTCACCTAACAATACATTATAGATATTTCATGCTTCATCTGTATCCTTTGAAGTTCATCATATCATCAGTTTGTCACTTTGACTTTTTAATTTTTTGCATCATTTTATCCCCAGGGCCCAGTCACCAGTGGCATCGTGCATTTCATTAAGATGAGCTTCTCTGATTGGCTGATAAGTCCAATAACTGTCAACTCGAAGCCCACCGGACTTTTGGTTGAATAGGGAAAGAGCTGTCAAAAAGGATCATAATTACCTAATACCCAGTCCTTTGCCTGCCGGTTTTGTGTCTTGACTCTTGACTCTTAGATTTCGAGCTGTCTGTGCCATATGTTTCATGAAGTTAAAACTTTTGAAAAACGTTGACTGATAAGTTATAACAGCCGTTAATTAATACGTCGTATCTTGGCTCTGGATATAACTCCAGGATAGGAAATTTTAAATCGAACGGAATAATCAGCGGAATATTTCAACAGTGAATATTGATCACCTTCCAACTTTCAAGATCGAACAAGTTTAATGCGGTAAGTCCAGATTCCTCAATACATATTACCTACAGGCTACATTATACATAGTACACGCAGTAACTACATAGGTTACAACTTACAAGTTACTAGGTACTAGATATTGATTTGTTGTAACTTGTCAGTTGATTTGAATCCAATTGCAATTTGCAATTTGTCTATGATGTTACAGCTTACAGCCTGACATAGCAGCTGGCTTTTGTGTGGCCAAGTTGATGAGGTCATACTCATCTGGGAATAATGAATCATGATAGTGAAAGAAAAAATCAGGTAGCATTTTGCATGATTTTGGAAGTTGGAACGAACTAATGTAACAAGCTAGTGCCCATTGCCTGCAGCATTATATTCACCGTTCGGCATTCAGCATACTAGCCAATAGCCAAAGAAGTGATCCATTGCCAACAATCGCAATATATGTAGATCTAGTTGATCTTCCAATAATAGTGGTGATCATGGGTTTCAATATTGAACAGTTGAACTGATAGATCATAGTTAAACCATCGGATATGGTGCTGAATTAGGAATCGAAGATTGTGTCAACTGAATTCATAAATAATGAGCATTCTTATTTAGACTAGAGAACACCCAAAATCATTATAACAACATGATCTTTTCTCCAAATTAAAGAACTAAGAGCAATGAACAAAGCCTTATCTTCGGATATCATCCATTACACCCAACAAGAAATTGCAAAATTAGATGATGAATTATACAAACTTCAGCATTCAATTTGGGAACATCCCGAACTAAAATACGAGGTAACTACTATTAGAGTTTTGACAATATCAACAAAAATTTCCTCTAACAAACACTCTCCGTCTTTAGGAATTCTTTGCTCACGATGCACTAACTGATTATATTTCCAAACAACCAGGCTGGACAGTCACACGTAGTGCATTTGGCGTGGAAACAGCTTTTGTTGCAGAGTTCTCGCATAAACCAGAAGAAAACCCAACTGTTGTTTCATTCAATTCAGAATATGATGCTTTACCAGATATTGGCCATGCTTGTGGTCATAATCTGATTGCTGTCTGTGGGCTAACTGGTGCTTTAGCAACATCACTAGCTATGAAGAAATTTGATACTGCAGGTACTGTGAAATACTTTGGTACCCCAGCAGAAGAAGCTGGTGGTGGTAAGATCAAATTAGTTAATGCCGGTGCTTTTAAAGGTGTTGATGCTTCACTTATGGCACATCCATTTAACATTCCTCCAAAGGCTATTATGAACACCACTGCTAATCAAAGATTTAAAGTTGAATTCTTTGGTAAAGAAACTCATGGTGCTGCTTCTCCATGGGAAGGTATCAATGCATTAGATGCAATGGTTATTATGTATAATGCAATTTCTGTTTTAAGACAACAATTACTACCAACTGATATTGTCCAAGGTCATATTATGGAAGGTGGGTTAGCTGCAAATGTCATTACTGCTTATAGCTCTGCTACTTTCGCCATTAGAGCAACGACAAGAGCAAGGTTAGTCACGTTGATGGACAAAGTGTTGAACTGCGTGAAAGCTGGTGCCATTGCAACTGGTTGTAAGTACAAAATTGAATACTTGACCAATTACTACAACATGCTGAACAATCAAGTCATGGCTGATCGTTTTAAAACATATATGAATGATACTTTTGGTCATAATGTCACACCAGTTGAAGAAGATCTTAAAAAAGCGGATGCAGGTGGTTCTACTGATCAAGGTAATGTCTCTTGGGAAGTGCCAGCAATTCACCCATTATTTCAAATCCAATCTCCAAGTGGTCCACATACCCTTGAGTTTGCAAAGACTGCTGGTACCAAAGAATCACATAAATCAGCTATTGAGACTGGTTTGTCATTGGCATTTATTGGTATTGAATTGTTACAGAAGCCAGAACTATTGGGTGAAGTTAAAAAGGCATTTAAAAAGGACCTTGAAGAAAACAAATACGAAGTTAGTGAAGAGGCTGATCACCAATCAATTGATAAGTTTTCAGATTTAGAAATGCATTAAAATTTAAGAGTCTTCTACAAGTTAATATTGTTGTTTTCATAAAGTACCACATTTATTTCATAAACTCCATATCACATAATTCTTTATTGTTGCAAGTGATACAATAAACATTTATCTTTGTCAATCAATTTGGAGGAGTGGTCTTGGTAGTAGTTGTTGTTGATGTTTCAGAACCCAACTTGGATTGGATGTAATCCTTAGCTTCATTCAAGTACTCAGAGGCAGTTTCACTAATGGTCTTGCCGTTACCTTCAACTGCGTCACCAACTTTTTGAGTGCTGGACTTGGCTTCAGAAGGTTGCAAATAGGATTGAACTTCATCAACCTTGTCAGTCAATGCTTCCTTACCTTGTTGAGCGTAACTCTTTTGGTCTTCAGGAGTGATGGCTTCCTTAGCCTTTTGAGTGAAATCCTTTCTACCAGCGTCAGACATTTTTAATAGTAATAGTGAATTGTAATGGTAATAATTTGTAAAAAGTTGTGTAATTGATAGATCTCTAAATTGAATCTTTCTTGATATTTTTAAGATACAGATAAACTTTGGGAAAGATGGTGGGTCTTGCACTCAATTTATAGATGAGAGGTTGATGCTGAAGATAGCAACCATGGCTAAATAACTAACGTCTCATAGCCATAGCTCATAACTCATAGACTCGTCACTCATATCACTTGTGAATGTTTTCTGGATATTTCTATATAGCAACAGTTTAAAACTACATCATCATAAATAGCAAGCTTTGTTATGCAGACTCTTGCTATAGTTGCCTCAGAGAATGAGAGACATAAAATGCCTCTATTTGTATGAGCCATGGCCCATCATCACAACAGCTGTAATGCTGCTTCGGAAAGTGACGTCATGCAAGGGAACATATATGAATGCATTTCGACACGGTATTACACAATTATCAAGAAGGAACCCAATAGCAATCACCAGTGAACTAAACAGTGAACAATGAACAGTTATTCAAGATTACATCATTATAATTTACAAGTTCAAACTTCATATACTACCAAATTCCAATGTTTCAGGATTGATAGCAGATACTATTGTAATAATTTAATTAGGAGCCGAGTACATAGCAATTGGATCCTGGATTCTTGAGTCCTATGAACTCAGAATATTTGATACTAGTGATATCTAACATTATGTGTATTTGACCGGCTAAGAGACTCGAGAGTCAATATTTTGCATTGTAATACTTTCAATAACTCACAAATTGTTTCCAAGGTTTTAATATCGCAAATCGAAGACGAACACTAACACGTTGTTACTACTACTATACTGTAAAACACACCGAGGGCTCATGACTCTCAAAACTATAAGATCAGTGTTGCTCTTTATAATGATTTCTACTCTTCACTTCAGATCACTAAAACCAGAATTATATTAAACATGAGAAAGCATTTGGTAAACTTTATGTAATAAATCATCCTATGTACAAATTGGAGGCATTATCAACACCACAAACCGAAAAAAAAATATTCACAAAAACACCATATAAAATATCACATCATACATCCATAAAGTTACTCACTAGACTTGGTAGTGACTTTCCATGGATCACCATTGCTTCTTCTTTGTCTTAACCATTCCTTCTTACACTCTCTATAAGCCTTGAAATATTCCAAACAACTATCTCTATCATAGTTATTCAGCTCCAGACATTTAAAACTCATTTTGGAACTCTCTTGACAAGGGTCATAGTATTTGGAAGGGCCTTTGGCTGCAAAATTAGCTTGATGATATGAAGATGTTGGATTATCTGGATAAAATTTGTATTCGTTAACAGCACCTTTAGTGAAATCAATACTGTCCTTTTTCTTTAAAACATTTGGATCTTCTGTCTTGTGGAAATCAACCTTCTTTGGTTCCGCTTCACTCATAGTTGTGTTTGTATTTATATTTGTATTTGCAGATATTATTATTCTTTATTACTACCTACAAATATAACTACCGTAAATCGTCATACAAAAATTCAAAATTCAAAATGTGCCCCAACCGGAAAATTTAGAATGCTGCGCATACCGATAAATTTTTTAATGCTGCGATGAGATGAGATGAAAAGATTATTAGTAAAGATTTAGTTTAATTGATGCTTTCATAGAAATATAATAGAATAATGGCTCTGAAAGTTAATCAGATGGACAACAGCATCTGCTCAAGATGTAAAGTTGAAAAAACCGACTTGATTTCAAGAAAAGAAGCATTTTGCAGGTGAGTTTTATATTTATATTTATGCAAATACTAAAAATGCTGATACTAAAATTATATAGATCATGTTTTATTAGATTTATCAATGGTAAACAGAGAAAACATATGCATAACGACAAGTTTAAGGTCAAATTTGGTGATAATGTTACTCCAGTCAAAGTGCTACTTCCATTGTCATTTGGTGCTTCTTCATTAACTTTACTTGATATCATCATTTCATTATTCAAAGAACAACTATCAAATCCAAGAGCCAAGCTAGGCTTCGAGCTTATTGTTTGTAATGTCGATGAATCTGGTATAAATAAGTTTGAAAATACAACTAAAAGTTTGATTACATTATTAAAGAAAAATTATGATATCCAAAATTATCCAATCTCATTCAAAATCATTGATATCAATTCTTTCTTATCGGATAAAAAATCTCTACACAAACTCAAGTTATTACAGAATTACCATGCATATGAAATTGATTCAAATAATAGCAAAGAATATGCTGATGAAGACAAGAATGATAATGATAATACTACCCAATTCACCATTCCACAAATACTGAGTACATGTCCAAATAGAGCATCAAAACATGACTTGTTCCAAATCATTTTGCATGAATTGGTCAAGAATTATGCTGTTACCATGGGTTGTTCTACAATTCTTTGGGGTCATAATATGACTACACTGGCCGAGGAGGTTATTTCATTAACTGTGAAAGGTCGTGGTGGAGAAGTCTTTAAGAATTTGACTGATGGTGTTGAGACTTTATCAAATGGATTTGAAATTGAGAATATACATCCCTTACGTGATGTATCATTGGGAGAATTATTAAACTTTGTGAAGTTTAGAGAATTAGAGCAATATCAATTACAAAGTTCGTTACAGATTGATAAATTGATGAACAAACAAAAGACAATCAATGAAGTTGTTGGGAATTATTACAAGACTGTTGATCAAGATAACGACAACATTGTTTCTACTGTTGTCAAAACTGGTGCTAAACTAGTAGAGCCAAAGAATTTTGATCAAGTTAGATGTGTTGTTTGTCAAAATAAGATTTTCAACAAACCAATGAATTGGCTACGTGATATCACATATAATGGTAATATTGCCCCACAAAATGAAGTGGAAGAGGAATCATTAAGACAATGGACCGAATTACATAAAGATGAATTGGATGAACTGGCGAGTGCAAATAAAGTTGAAATTGATATTTGTTATGGTTGTTCAGTTACGATGGGTAGTATTAAAGACTCTACATTATTAACTTGGCCCGTTTCACAGGGACCCAAAACTAAGCAAGAGATTCTGGATGAATTTATAATAGCATCCGATGATGAAGAATAGTTTCAGGAGTTATATAGATAATAGAATGATGAATCTAGATAGATGATAGATCTAACATCACAGACAAATTATGAATAGAACAAGTCTTTAGGCATATTTATTGAATTTTAGTGTAAATTTTAGTAAAACGGTTATGCCAGTTTTTGCCGGGTTTTTGTATTTTTGATTTTAAGTACAGCCAAAAAATGCTGATTCTGAAATACTAAACATCACACTACAAATAACCTTGAAACGAGACAAAAGTATTACAATATAATTTACAGTATCACAATGTCGAGATTTGTCCCTGAAGGTGGTAGTGATTTGAAGGCTTTAAAGGCCAAAGAAAGCGTCGATTCTGATAAATTTCAACAGGATAAGGAAGATGAAGAAACGTTGACATTATATCAACAGATGAAGAAGAATTATATCAAGAAAGAAGAAGAATACCAAGAGAAGCTACGAGAAAAGAACCAAGCTCATAAGATTGATGAGAGAGAATTAGATTTTTATAAACAGTTGAAACAGAAACAACAAGAGCATGAAGATGCTGAAAAATTGAAAATGGAACAGGGTTTATCAGAATTTGAAAAGTATTATGATTCATTAATATTATTCACTTTTAGTACGATATTAACAGTTTCTTTAGGCTTAAGAAATTAAAGGAGTCCAAGGAAGAGTTAAAAGATAAAGAACCTGGTGCTCTTAAAGTCCCAATTGATATTGGTAATATTTCAATTCCATCCAAGAAGAAAAATACATTGAAAGGGATCATGAAGAAGAAAAAAAGTAATCCATTGAAGCTGAAAATTAGTAAATGAATTGCTAGAGATTATGTTTTGGTTCAAAGTATTGCTTCAAAGATTATTTATAAAGCCTGTGATCAAAACTTCATCGGTATTAGGTACAAGTTAATTAAAGATATATGATCATGGTTATATTTGAGTTACTGGTGAGTACATGATAGTGCAAAACACAATGTTGCTTTTAAACTCCTCTTTCAGTTCTATTATCTTCTTCAAACTCCAGAACAATTGTTTGACATTATACATGAATCCAGACCCAACAAAGAAATTTACATGAACTAATCAACAGCCAATATTGATATATACATCCACACACCCTATAACACCCCATTTCAACACATTTGCCCATTGTTCTGGCCTATATGGTCTGCCAACTATCCACTGCTAGATTTTTTTGGTTGATGCAGTGATGTTTACATTTTCAGCTAATAGACACAAAAATTGGTGTTGACTGCAAAAACAAAACACAAAAACACAAAAACAGACATGCTGACAGTATCACCTCTTTTACCATTCCCCCAAGGCCACAAAACCTACACGAATCCACCAAAACTCCCCTGAAATCACCTGGCGGTCCTGGCTGAAGTGGGCTGTCTACGAATTGGTGAAGTTTACACAACAAATATATTCATCTATTGTTTGGAGAAGGTAAGCGTTTATTTTGAACACCATTCATTGTTTATTCCACAGCTTGTGAAGACACTTTGATTTTGGAAAGTTATTAAGCTGGTGATTCCCAAGTTTGATTACTAGAACTGGATGCTTTTGTGTCACTTTTTGGTGTTGGCGCTTTAGCCAGAGATGAAGAATCAAGATCCACAATATTATTAACACAAATTCTTAGGCTTGTACCGCAGCAGAAAGATAGACATAGAGTGAAGTTTTGGTTTGTGGTTCGAGTAATGGAGACTCCAGATATCGATTACCTGAAAAGAAGCAGGACCTATCCACTGTCTTGTGCATCAACGGCTACACCTTCAACGACTAAAAGCAAGCTAGCACCCAGATCTAGTTTACAGTTCAAGATTGGTCCACAATTCACACAGTCAGTATCGCAACACTCTATTGTGAATTCTCAAGGTGAATTGGTGAACCCAGTATTATGTCCAAGAATTGATAGAGGATTTGAAAAAATTGAAGGTGAATGGGTTGGCTACAAGAGAAATTATTTCACCTTGGTTAGTACGTTTTACTTTCAAGATGTGCCATTTGAAGAGTTTGCTGGTGATCACTACTATATTTTTGACCAATCTGGAAATGTCAAAATTAGAATTAAATATTTTGGTATTAGATTGGTTTCAAGATGCGCTGAAGACAAAACAGCAGTGACGCTTATACAACACACAGCAAAACGTGACAGAGGTCCACAATTTACACCACCTGTACATCCAGCTGTTCCTAGTCAATTACCAGACCATAATGTTATTAGAGAAGCTGCGAATGTTAGAAACACATCCAAAATTGCAAGATTAAATAGCATATTCTTTTTTGATAGAGATTTACATGAAGATACAACTTTTGATATTTCAGGTTTACAAGAGTATCCATCGGATAAAATTATTAAAGTTGCACGTTATGAAAGAATCCAATTTTCATCGTCAATAAACCATAAAAAACCATTGCTCAACAACAAACACTTTAAGTTATATGTGGAATTGGTTGGTGTTTTAGAAAATGATGAAACCAAATGTTTATCATACACAGAAACTCCGCCTTTGATTGTTAGAGGAAGATCACCATCTAACTACCAACGCAGAGCAAGTATGTTATCATCAACCTCAAATATGGAAACTCCAACTTTTGATAGCATTATTGAACCTGATGATTCACAGTTTTCCAGTCTGAGATCTTTAAAATCAATCACCACAAATAAAATTGTTACTAAGCTAGACAATAGTACATTGCAACATTTTGATGATTCTGATACTTATGAGATTTTAAGAAATGCAACTGCTGAGCTTGATTTCCAACAGAGTGATTCTCAACAAGAAAATACACCAGTTCATGCACCGAAAAAGAAAAGAGGAAGAAAGCCTAAGATTAAAAATTCCTTTGTTGCTGATGAAATGGATGTTCCTCACTCACATACTCCAACCTTTATTGACACTTCAATCAACTCTATTGGAAAACCGAAAAGGATGACAAAGAAGACAAGCAACAATAATAACAAGAGACCTTCCAAACGCAAAAATAGAGTTTTTGCCCAGGTCTTGTCTGGAAATATTGATTTAAGAGACATTATTGATGATGAATTGTTGAAAACAGACCCCAAAGCATTGGATAAATCTGGTGTTAAGACCAATAACGAGTTTGAAAATAATAGCAATGCTAATTTTTTTAACTTTGATGGATTGAAGGATGATTATAAATTTGCTGAAGAACCAATGCCTGATTTCAATCCAAGTTTTGATGCTATTCAGTTTTCTCCACTGAAGAAAACTACTCCAAGATCAAAACAAGCCGATCAACAGGAGGAAAATGCAAAGAAAAGCATGAAGAAAGAGAAAATTTCAATTGAAAATAATATTAATGATACAGAAGAAGATTTTGCAGTTGAAGATGATCTTGAATTTTCCTTTAATAGTTCTTTAGGTCTTGGGAATTATTTTGACAATCCAATTGAATATAACGAGTTTAAAAATAAGAAACATAAATTACAGGATGATTTACTTGACTTTAATAAAAACTCATTAATCAAACAAACAATATCTTTGAATGAGTTGGAAGATAATAATGAAGAGGATTTATACTTTGATAATTTTGAATTACAGATACAAGAAACTCAATCATTGAATAAAATTGATCATCATTCCAATGATGAATATCCTGAAGAACAAGGAAGACACCGTGCCTTTTCCCATTGTCAGCAGCAGCATAATCATCCACTGATAGAGCAAAAACAGCACAGTACTGATTTACCATTATTTAATATAGAGAAGAAAGGGGAGAAGAACAGGTTTACTTTTAATCTTGATAATATGGACACATACAAACAAGTTGATGAGAATAACAGAGCTTCAAATAGAGATACCGACAGACCAGAACAAAAAGGTTCAAATATTTTTAAAGAGAATTTCATAGATGACAAGACCAACTTTGATGAAGATATCCTTTCTTTGAAGAGACATATAGATTTTGAGATTTCTAAGGATCAGATTCAACAAGAGTTTAACGATTTAACGACCATGATGCCTTCCGCACTCATAGATGATTATGATGAAGGCCCAAGCTTTATGATTTATTAATTAATGTTAGTTAGTATTAAATAGTTATATTGATTTGTAATGGATTACGTAACGGAACGGAAAACTGTGTTGCACCGGGTAATATTCGCGCCAGAAAAATGGAGAAAGTGAAGCCGTGAAATCAATCAAAGGTAACAGACGAGAATAGACAATAAAAATAGAGGCGTTTCCTGTTAGGTTTGAGTGAAAGAAAAGAACAGTAGTTGTTGCTAAGCTATCCATCACCTGAAAGAGACAAAGTGGTGACGTTTTAGTTTGTTTTTCTTCTCTTTTGGCGTTGTTTTGTGAGTCATTTTCATTTGGTTGTTTACTGCAATTACATATAGAGAGAAAAAAAGACATCTTACTACTAAATTGAAAAAGAAGGCTAAATACCGTGTTATTTTGTGATCAAAAGAACTAATAATACAATGGCGTACCACAGATCCAGCAAGAAGTCAAACTTTTTTTCAGACAGACGTATTAGTGGTGGTTATGACGCTGATCGTGATGTTAATGGATTTGCTGCTCATAAAAAATCATCAAGAAGAAGAAGAAGCTTTGGTCCCCAAAAGGAAATTTATGTACCATCTTCTTCCTTGCGTCATGGCTCTAAGAAGCACAGAAAGAGACATGATTTGAAACCACTGCGAAGCAGCTGGGATAATTACACACCAGACTATAATGGACTTCCATCAGTTAGATCTGAAAACTATGATAGATATGTTCCATCGCATAAAAAAATGTGTGATGATGATGATGATCAGAATAATAATACTAATAATCATAATAATGAAGAAGAATTTGATCATGATATAGATATTACTGAGCAATCGATAGATTCTGAACACAATAATGACACGTCTTTCAACTCTGATAACAGTTTTAACCACAATGATTCACAACTTGAACATCATGCATCTCCACGGCAACAGGAACAAGATATACAGACTACACCATGGGATCAACGTGATCAGTACCAACTATATGAACCGCAGGCATATGTTCCTGACTATTTTCACTGCGAGGTTTTTGATCCAAACACTGCTCGCAAACCAGCTTATAAAGTTATTTATGACCCAGAAATCAAAAAGGACCCTGCCAAGGGTGATAGCATAATATATAGAACTAATGGTGAAGGATTACCCCCAATATCAGATCCAAGAAAAGATAAAAATTTCATCAAATATTTACAGTCTGTGAAAAGATTAAGAAAAATCCCAATGAAGAGTTTACAACTTGTTAGTTTTATCTATGATAAAAACTCTGTCGGTGGACCTCCTCCAAATGAAATTGTGATATCTGGGTTGACCAGAGTAAATAATGATAATTATTTATTAAACCAACTGAGATTATTTGGTGAAGTTTTGGAATTTGAACAAATTTTGGATCCATTAACTGCAATCCCACTAGGTATAGCAAGAGTCAAATTTGGTGGTGCATCTATAGATAAAGCATCCAGATCAGCTCAAAAAGCCGTTGCACAATTAAACAACACCAAAATTGATGGTAATATCATCCATGTTGGGATTAACAAAGATAATGAATTATTGGAAACTTTAAAGCAAAAAGTTATACAAGAGGAAATATCAAGAGCCAGAAAATTGGAATTACAAGAAAAAGTCATCGCTCCACCAGCAGCTCCAAAGAGAATTATCACAGCCATCCATCGTCGGGCTGCAAAGAACAATGGTTATACTAGAAATGATCCAGTGGCTGCTGCGATTGTAGCTGCAGAAGCTGCAAAAGCTGCGCAAGCACAGGCATCTGAAGCCGGAGCAAAAACACCAACAAACAACACAATAGAATCACATGAATCGAGAACATCCACAAATGGATCCATATCAACTCCAAAGGCTGCTAGAAATCCTAATGGCCATTTGCAATCACAAACATCATCTCCACAGCAGTTACCACCAACACCTAAATCAAGTTCATCCACAACAGAATCACCACCATCTACATTCAAAGTACCTAAAGAATTAGAAAAATACATTAAAGGCCGTTCATTCATCCTAATACCAGCCAAGTACCTAAAAGACCAAGTTGAAAAGAATGACATTAAGAAGGCCTTGGAAGTTTATGATTGGACTAGAGTTTTGTATGACCCCGTTGGTGTTTTCATTGTTTTTAACAGTCCACTTGAAGCCAAACGTTGTTTTCAACTAGAAAATGGTAAAAAAGTGCTTAGTGTGAGTTTGTTTATGGAGTTGCATTTGCCAGAGAACTACAAGGATACTGAAGATTCAAATTCACAGATGACCCAAAGAGATGCTGTTATTGAAGCAACTTCTTTATTGACTAAAGAACTAGAGGCTGCTTTACAAAAGGATATCAGAACCAAGATCATTGCACCAGCTGTTTATGAATATTTGAACATTGACAATTATCCAGATTTGAAACAACAGTTGCAAGCACCACCACAACCTTCAACTCAACAACAAGCAAGCATCGCAAGTGCCAACATATCACAAAAATCAACAAATACAGAAGAATCAAGTACAATTAATGGCCTTACAGATACACAAAAATTATCATCGAAACAGAAAATACCCATTTCAAAAACATTTGCCTCTTCTATGGATGAACCTGAAGAAAGTTCACTTGATGTGTTTTCTATAAAGGGTGAACTACCAAAGCTTCCAAGTTTTAAGAGAAAAACTACATCTATATCTGCAGCTACTAAAACATCACCACATCAAAGTTCAAAGAAGTCTAAAAAGTTGAAGAAGAAGATCCTTCCAATGGCACACAGATTGAATTTTGATGAACAAACAGAGACCGACATTGAATCTAAAGAAAGCACACCAGCTTTGCAACTGTATGAAACTGATGCTGTTGACGAACCTCCAAAGAAGAAGGTTAAACGTTCAAGAGAACCACTGCTGTACGGTTCTTCTTCTGAAGATGAAGGTGAAGAGGAGCTGTTGACAAGAGAACCAGTTAAGGAATCATTACCAACTACTCCAGAAACAGCAGAAACACCAGAAGATGATAAAATGGATATTGATCAAGATATTGTATCACCAGCGGCTACTGAGTCAACTGCAATTGCAGCAACTAAGGAAGAGGAAGATACCGATGTAAGAATGTCAACTGAAGAGCCAGAAGCTCCAGAATATCTGAATGCTGCTGATGTTTCAGTCAACTTTGCTGATATAGAAGAAAAGTATAGACCAACTGCTACTGAATACCCAATTCCAGTTTTTGATGATTTGGAAGATTTGGTGTTTGACATTGATGGTGTCAAAGATTTGGTTAAAGATCAAGAAGATTTGGATTTGTTGAAGGAGTTGTATGCTGATAATATGACTGATGAAGACGAAACTGTTCCATATTTGGCTTGGAAGAGCAGATATACGAAATCAATCAACAATGGGTTCCAAGATGTTGGTGTTCTGAGAACCAGTGATACACAAATTGCACCTAAAGTTCCTAAAAATCTGGAGAATGCCACAGGTTCACATAGAAGTGAAGGGTATGTCAAGATTCCAGATGAGGTTAAGGTTGAATATTTGCCACATAGAAAGAGAGTACATGATCCATTAAGTACCATTCAAGATAACGAAGAAAATGAGAGTTCTAAAGTTCAAAGTTCCAGAGTCAACAGAGCTAACAATAGAAGATTTGCATATGAAGTCAACAGCAATTTCAACACACAAAATGAAACCTTGACAGTGAACCAGTTGAATAAGAGAAAGAAACCTGTGTCCTTTGCTAGATCAGCTATTCATAACTGGGGGTTATATGCATTGGAACCTATTGCTGAGCGTGAAATGATTATTGAATACGTTGGTGAGCGTATCAGACAACAAGTTGCAGATGTTCGTGAAAAGGCATATTTGAAATCTGGTATTGGTTCCAGTTATTTGTTCAGAATCGATGAAAATACAGTTATTGATGCTACGAAAAAAGGTGGTATTGCACGTTTTATTAATCATTGTTGTGTGCCCAGCTGTACCGCGAAGATTATCAAGGTTGAAGGTCAAAAGAGAATTGTCATTTATGCTCTTCGTGACATTGCAGCCAATGAGGAATTGACATACGACTACAAGTTTGAGCGTGAAACCAACGACAACGAGCGTGTCAGATGTCTCTGTGGTGCTCCTGGTTGTAAAGGATACCTTAATTAGTTTAATAAACACCATTTGTAACTTTATTTCATTATGATCGAAATTGTATTACAGTTTTGACCAGTATATAGTAGCTCTAGTACTATTTTGATTTTAATGTTGAATATTTCGTGAACATCTCTCTGATGTATTTTTGTAATTTCCATGTTCGGACGTAGTTGCTGTTGCGTGCATGAAGTTATTATATTGTAGTTTGCTATCGCTTGAAAATTAATATACTTTGCTTGAACTACATAATGAAACAGCACTGAGGAGTGAATACAGAGTAATAAGTATTCAAATATCACAAAGCGTTGATTATTTTTATAAAGTCTGAAGATATAATTGACCCTTCGAAGTTCCTTAAGCACGCTGCAAGTTGGTTTATCCTGCAGGAGCGATTGATTTGCCTGCTTAGTTGCTATCAAAGTATTTGTTAATACCGTTTGATAAAGCCTAATTTCTAAAGAATGAATAGAAAAGTCATAGCAACTAATCTACCGACAATACCTGATTTTGGTTTCAAGTCACATTCATAATCACCTCTTGTACAAGTTCCAGTCTGGAATTAGAGCAACAATATTGACATTAAGGACAAGAATATAAATCAAAGACAATAGAGGTATAATTGTACTATTTAACAGAATCTATAATATCAGCGACGTTGGATCAACATTAATCATTCAATACAGAAATATACAAATATCCTGCTGCAACACTACATTAAATATTTAGTACAGGAACGGAATATCATTCAGATTAATATTTTAACATGTTGATGGACAAAGGTGAAACAGTACTTCTCGATGAAGATCGCCATGAATACTCAAAGCAAGTTGAGGAGCTGATTCAAGATATGGAGAAATGTGGACGACGTCCTTCATCAAATACCACAACTTTATTAGAAGATTTACCAACCGAGATTTTATGTCAAAAAGTGCTACCATATTTATCCCCTGAAGACATATTTAACATGATGAATACCAATAAAGAGCTTGGTGAAAGGATTGCAGAATATTATCCTTATGAAAACTTTGGCATTGTTACAAACAAAAAGGAGGTGTTCAAACTGTCCAATAGATATTCAAGAATCCCCCAAATTGCTTTGGATTCATATAAGGCTGCAACCGATAAAGAAAAGAAATATGTTGAGAAGCAACACTTTGACTTTATTGGATCAAAGAAGTTTATAATATTTGAGTTCAGTTTTGATGTTCCACATCTGCAGTACTTTGAATATCAAAACACTGTTGAGTTTGAGAAGCTAATTAATGAATCAAAGAAATATACCAAATATTCATTACCTGATACTAATACCACCTCTAGATTAGGGTCCATTAAAAACCGCAACAAGTTCCACCGTTTAATCGGAATAAACTTGATGGTTTATCTTAGTTTTTTAATTTATATTGAGGGATGCTACATCACTCGAATTAAACATGCTTGTGAAAAGGGAGTTCCATTTAGGTTTATTATAAGACCTTGCTTTATTTACAAATCTGGTCTGTTGTTGGATCTTTCAGTTGGATTTGAATCATTTGATGTCATGAAGGATGCCTGTGTTTCTCTATTCACTGAAACAAAATACTGTTTACGCTCAGTTGATTTAGTTGGTGGGTCAGAAATGTTTGGAAACCTGTTCAACTTCTTGCATACTACAGGTCTAACTTATGAATATGGTAAAGATCTAGATGAAATTAAAGAATCACATTTAGGTTATTTGAAATTTAATTTACCATTTGTTGATAGATTAACATTAAATGCATCAGGAATTGTTCAATTTAGGAGACAAATTAGTTCTATCAAATGTCCAATGGTGAAGCATTTAAGAATATTGGTACAGCCTGGTGTATTTTGGTCAGAATATCAAGAAGTGATTTCATACGTGAAGTCTGTCGATTTTTGGAAAAACTTTCAGAGCCTGGAGAAACTTGAGATTTATAGATGGAGCGTCTCTCGTGCTACTCTCAAGGGACACCCATTTTCAGATCTAGATCATGACATTAACGAATATTTCGACAGCATTAAAAATGATATACGACTGAAAGATGATATCTTGACCTTTTACAGAAGTGATGTGATGCAGTAAATTTGGTCTAATTTCTAACTTAGAAGTTAGTAGGTAACAGGTTAAAACATCGATTCATATATGATCATTGATATAGTCTATACTACCATTTAATTCTATGAACCATTCAATGTAGTCGATCTCATCTCATCTTTAAATGACATCCACAATCTCAAAAATGGAGCAAATGAGAAATAACAAAGTGGACCGTGGGCACAAAAGTCTGAGGAATCAACTATCAACTATTCCTGTCTCCAGATGTCTCCACCCACACCAAATAAACCCCAACCACCTCTCCTCTACTCTTCTCTTCCACTGAATAACTCCCACCAAGAATTTCTTTTTTTCGCGTATATAATTTTTTCTGACGCATCAGAATGGTTGACACGAACATAAAACAATAATATTAATACTATAAAGAAACACCAGCACCCCCAGATCCTGCTCCCTTTATGTACCCACAGCTGCTGCTAGTTAATGGATTGCACGTGAACAACTGAATCTGTGACTGGCTGACTGTTTATTCGTTTGTATTTGAGTATTATGCTGAGAAGAGTCAAGGTATCTACCAGATGTCTCGCGACGACACCAAGATCAACATCGAGATTACCAAGAGCTCCAAGCCCGGCTTCAAAGGCACTGAAACTCTCCAAGAACACATCAACTGTATCACTGTTGGACCTTCCTACAGATTTCCAGAAGCTAGCAATCAAGGATGCTGCAAGACAACTGAGTGGTAACAAAGCTGCTGCTGATGAAGATCAATCCCGGTTGGGTACTAAAAAGAAGAATGCCGGTATTCAAGACAGTGCTGCTGACAACATTGCGTTCAATGAAGAAAGCATCGATCCGGATGTGTTGGACCAGTACAACAGATTACCACCGGCATTGATGACTGTGAGAAGAAATATGGATAGATACAACGATTGTGTCGTGTTGACTGAAATGGGTGGGTTTTACGAATTGTATTTTGAGCATGCTCTGGAATTTGGCCCTAAATTGGGTATTGCTATTGGTAAGCGAAATATTGTGGATAAAAGAACAAAGAAACCGATTGCAATCCCAATGTCTGGATTCCCAAGTGTTCAATTGGAGAAATATACAGAGATTTTAGTTAAAGAGTTGGGTCAATCCGTTGCCATTGTTGAACAATACAAAAATCAAGAAAATGCCGATAATGATGATTTAATAACAAGAAGACTATCAAGAATTATTACACCTGGTGTTGTCATTGACGAATCATTTCTAAACCAGCAAGAGAATAATTACTTGCTATGTGTCAGTTGTCCTAAAAGTATCACTTCAAAACCTGCCATTGCTAACACCAAACTTGGTTTATGCTGGATCGATGTTTCTGTTGGTAAAACGTTTGTTCAAGAAACTACATTGGCCGATTTAATGTCAACAATAACTAGTATTTCCCCAAATGAAATATTATTTGATGCGTCATTAAAAACAATTGTTAAAGATGAAGAATGGTATTCTGAATTGAAAGGATTGAAGAACTATGTGACGAAATTTCGTACTATAAAGCCAGATCCTAAAAGATTGATAAGAAAAATGTTTCAAACTAATGATATGAAATGGAAAGAAACTATAGATCAGTTTACGGATTCGGAAATTGATGCGTTGACAACTGCAATGTCTTATGTTAGAGTTCATTTACCCGATGCTCAGTTCAACTTGGTTCTTCCTGAAAAGAGATGGGCTTCTTACACAATGCATATTGATCCAAGAACCGCAGCTGGTTTAGAATTACACACAAGTTATAGAGATCATTCTTCAACTGGATCATTGTACTCCACAATCAAAAGAACAGTCACTGCATCTGGTTCTAGATTATTATCACAATGGATCTCTTCACCATTAACAAAGTTGAAAGACATCAAAGAACGACAATCATATGTGAGTCTGTTTTTGAAAAGACCTGAATTAAAAGACCTTGTTGTCCAAAATTTGAAAAGTATCTGTGATATTTCTCGTACCGTACAAAAATTATCATATGGTCGTGGTAATGAATGGGATTTGGTTTCATTGGCTCGCACATTACCAAAAGTTGAAGAAGTTAAAAACATTTTGATTGAGGAAATAGAAAATAGAAAACACTCACAAAAATATTTTGATCCAGTGGTTAGAGAGTTGGAGTTTTCCACAAATTTAAGCCATGAAATATTGAACAAATTGGATGAAAATGCAATTGTTCATTTTTTTGAACAAGATTCTCAATCTAAAGATGATTTCATGAAAACATTGATGCGATCAGATATTGAAGATGCTGATAGATTAGAAAACTCTGAAGAAACTGAAACTGAAAAAGATGTTGATACTTTATTGGCTGCTCCAAAGTTAAAAACAAAAAGAAATGCTTCACCTGAACTTGCACAATGTCATAAAGAATATGACGAAATCATAAACACAATGGATGAATTTCAAAATGAATTGCAAAATGTTTTCAATCCACATGGAATTGAGTTCAAAGCTAGATATAATGCAGTTGCTGGTCATCATTTAGTGTTTAAATGTTCAACTGCCAGTAACTTGGAAATGATTGAAGAATTTTTGGAAGGTGCATCTTTAGTCAGAAGAACTAAAAACACAAGATCATATGTCATTCCACAATGGACCAGTATTGCTGAAAAGCGTTCTGCTTTAGTCAAGAATTTTGAAATCTTTGAGAATCTGCTGATTAAAAAATTGATTGCTAAAGTGGTTAAACATAGTGAACAATTGAGAGAAATCGCCTCTACGTTAGACTTTTTGGACGTGACTAGTTCTTTTG
>JAJLVX010000142.1:0-20483 GCA_030564525.1 Liangdongia berthetii | reverse complement strand
TATGAAATACTACTACTTTATTCTAAGTAATTGTCTAGATTTTTTACTTTGATCACAACTTGACACTCGGGCTCAATATACGCCATGGAAACAATTGAAGAATCGAAATAGTACAGTATAAGCTAGGTAATAAATATTGAAAAAGGGCAAAAAATCAAGTTATTTCCCGATGATCCTTTGTTAATCGTTATTCGTGAGGATGCTCTGATATATGTACATATATTCAGTGTTCAGTGTTCACAGTTAATTAAACGTGACGGCCGTACGACGTAGATATGATCACGGAACCATTAAAAAAAGAGAAAAGGAATAAATTTTAATACACGTTAAATCAGCATTTGAGTATGTATCTTTACGTTTGGTTTACTTACTTGTACTTTGTCAAAACTTGAAAGTTGAAGCTTATGCTTTCTTTAGATTCAATTACACCGCCGATCTCAAAGGCAAATGCAAGAAAACCGTTGAACGAAAACACTTGTAGTTTTCCTGAAAGTTTAATTTTTTTCGAAAATTAATCTAAAGCTAGGTACTAATACTATCAATGCAAGCTTGATCTTACGATATTTGTAAACACAGTTAAACAGTCAAAACTTAAAAGGGGTACATTTTTCTACGTATGGGAAGATTCAAGATATCATTAGAACTGTTGTGTTCAACTCTCTCAAAAAAAGAAATTTTGACCTCAACAAGCATGCATGCCAAATTTTTTTGAAAAAAACGGTGATGCATAATTATGTCTACACATATGCCTCTGTATGTACAATGCCGTTAAGAACTTTCCTTTTTTGGAAAATTTCAACAGAGAACATTTTTCTGCAGAACAAGCAAATCTTCCAGGACCCAGGTAGACAAATGATGCTAGTCAGTGGTCAGTGCTCACTGCTCAGCCAAAGGTTGGATGGTAGATGCCTTTTGAAGTTTGGGGTTCCTCATAAATCAACATATAGTGATATAAGCAAGAGGTTTGGTAGTTATTGAAAGAATTTTGAGTAAATATAAAGCCGTCAGGAGGAGCGACAATCCCAAATGATAAATCCCAATTTAACAGCCCCAAACTTCAAAGTCATAATTTGTTGTAGACTTTCTTGCTATCGGATTGATAAGAAGTAGCATCAAAATGCGCCCAGAGTCACTCTGAATTTCAGAGTCTGAATCTCATTACAGCATTGAGTTTTCCTGCTTTTTTTGTGTTTTTCAGGCCGCTTGAAGTACAGTTGTTAAACCGAATGATTTTCTGGAATATAAACGAGCGTTTTAGTACGTCATGCATTGCATTCCAAGAGATCCTATGGGAAGAGTTGGGCCTAAGGCGACTTCAAGTTGATAGGTAGTTGTGAACTCAGAAAAAACTTTTACCGTTATTATTACAATAAATATCGTCAAAATTATCTTTTGAAAACTAACCATTAGAATAATTTAAGGAAATAAGAAATCATGCCAAGTGGACAATTAGAAGTGCTAAAGGTTTGTCTGTTGGGTGAAGTCGGTGTTGGTAAATCCTCGATCACATTGCAATACACCCAGTCCCATTTTCCAGTTGATTTTGACCCAACTATTGAGGATACATATTCCAAAGAAATTAATGTTGATGGTAAAAGATACAGATTGGATATCTTAGACACTGCTAATGATGATGAATACTCACCTTTGAAGGACTATCAATTTGAGCAAGCTGATGGGTTTGCTCTTGTGTTTAGTGTCAACGATTTAGACACATTCAGAGCAGTGACAAATCATTACAGACATATTATGAGAATTCGTGGAACCCTACCACCATGTTTATTGATTGGCAACCAAATAGACTTGTATGATCAAAGACAAGTGGATGCTGGTGAAGCTAAAAAGTTGGCTCAAGAGTTGCAGTTTGGTAAATATGTTGAAGTGAGTGCTAAAGCAAACCAAAGCGTAGATGATGCATTCCTTTATTTGACAAAGATGATATTAGAAAAGAAGGCAGAAGCACAATCAAAAGAAGATACTTTTGGTGATTATACAACTGGTGCAGTTAATGAACCTACAAAGAACACTAGTTCTGTTACTCAACATGATCTACAAGGTCAGACAGAAGTCACTCAAGCTAGTACTGCTTCTGTCCCCCAAACCACCACTACCCAACAAGTTAACAAACACACACCAATTACCAATACTGATACCACCGCTGCCACCGCCACAAACACCAAAGTTAATAACTTGAACTCTACAAAGAGTGCCATTCAAAGCAGAGGGATTCAAGCCCAAGCACAGCCCGCCAGTGGGTCTCCTGAAGATAAAAAGGCATCTTCAAAATGTTGCATCATCATGTAATGAATAACCAGGGGAATAGTTGTAGGGAGAGAAGGGAGAGAAAATGTTTATTGTTTTGTACCATATTATGTGACGTTCGTTAATTTTACTGTTAGTTTACTGTTAGTCTGCTGCTTATTTGACTAGGTCATTCATATCCGTTAATTGTATAGAGAAAACCGGTTTGTAATGTTATTTCCAACGTAGAAGAATGCCCCTTTTCCTACACCGCTTGATGAGCATCAAGAGTATCTTGAGTGATGACAAAACCTCCCATGATGAACAAATGTTACACAGCTCTATTCTAATATCCACCATTTTGTTTGTAATTACCCTAGAAGTCAACCCTACTCAAGCAGACCCTGACTTTACTTGTAAACCAGTCATCCAACCCTTCTCTTGGGACGACAAGCTTTTTGTTTTTAATCTCAAACAAACATTTTCCAATCATGATAAACTCAACTTCTGGGTTAGCCTCATTGATGGCAACAGCAACATGTTGCACTCTTATCCAGTCATCCAACACACCGTAGTGTACCACCTGTAATCCCATATGAGGTGCTCCTCCTGATCCGGGACCAAAAAGTTCTAGGTAGCGTAGGAGTGGGAGGCTGGAAGCTAACGTTGGTGCATAAGGGTGCAACGAGTAACCGTGGAGCCTCAACGCCTCTAAATTGTACAACCCACCGAGCTCCAGCAAAATTTCAGAGTGAATGAGCTTATGCAAGTCAGAAAAGACAGAGTCCTCCTTCGTGTCCAATGACAATTTCTTAAGTGTTTGTGAGTGCTTTAATATGGACCTAACGTACATGACGCACAGGTGTTTCCAGGAGGGAATGGTACACATTTTGGAGACATTCCACCTGATGGTAACATCCAATTCTTCCAACCCATTCAAGTTTGCAATAAACTGAGGGACGGTATCTCGAAGACTTTCTCTATAATCGATAGCTAGCTTCTTTAAGTTTTGGAGTCTTTTCCCTAAACTCCTCAAGAATCCACCATCCAGTCTTTCATAAAGTTCATACATTGAAAGTGGAACGAACACATCTTCTGGGAACTGAATCTCTATGAAATTGGTCAATTCCAAATGTGTGATGTTTGACAAATTGATGATGCTTCCAAGCCTCTGGGAATCAATGGTTTGAACTATGATGGAGTCTAAACATAATGTTTCCAAATTTTCCAATGACACTTCTGAAGAATGGAAGACAATAAACATGTTTAAAATGGTATCCATATCATAGTCAGCCAAAGAAACTGGTTCACTTTGAAGTATATAATGCGTTAAAACAAGTAATGAGTTGGCAGTAGGGGTTTTCACAAATGTTAAATTGGTGTTTGTTCTAACCAACTTTAGCAATTTCAAATCAAACTTTGAGCTCCCTTCAAGGAGGTTCTTGAACAGGTGAAACAAGTTCAATGAGTTTCCAAATGACTCTATAGCCAACTTGACCAAATTATTGAAACCTTTGAACACGTTGAAGTCATCCATTTCATTTTTCATCTTTTTAAAGTCCAAACATAAATGTAACGAGTTGAAATGGTCCTTGTTTGGTAACTTGTTAACAAATTCAAAAGACAACTCTTCATCACATTTCCAATAAAACCTGTTCAACTTAATCAAGTTTTTAAGTGACATGAAGCTAAAGAAGTTTAAATCAAAGGCAGAATTGAATCCATCTGGAAGTTGGACGAATTGCAATTTATTGATGAATACGGCATAACGAACATTTTCCATACCAAAATCTGAGATAGGGATTGCTGTGGTATTGTTGATAGTTTTGAGGAAATTTTTCAAGCTATAGTTCAGTTTGATATATGTTGAACAGATATAGTTATCTTGGCCATGGTCAATGAGTTCTTGTTCGTAAATCCCAAGGTTAAATTGGGAATACGAAGGATCTATGATAACAGTATGGTATAACCTAATGACACTAGATTTGAAAAATGCCTTGTTAACACACATCAAGCTCAAACAGTCATATTGGGACAATCTGTTTGCAATGTTTAATCTGATTTCAAATGGTAGCTTATCGATGAAGGATTCTTGTACAATCTTACCATTAGAGAATCTATGACCATAATAATTCTTCATACCGCAAGAATCACCATCACCTGAAGAAGCACCCATATTAGAATTTAGTTCAGAATCTGTAGCATAATCACGAGCACCAGAAGCAGCAGCAGCAGTAGCTGACACAAACGGCAAGAGGGCAGAAAGAGGACTGTTCTGGGAGTCTTCAAGCTGCGAATTCACATCAGAAGAATACGGAACAGCAGTATATCCAAGTGGAACATTAACTTTGTAGATAACCATTGTTTCATGCTTCACATCTGTGATTGACTTGATTATAGGTCTTTTACCATTTATTATTTTCACCATCCTTTTAGTTTTCACTATCAGTGCACAGTTTATACTTTCCTTAAAACTTAGTAATGAATTATATAACCACACGTGATCATCATGTGACACATCACGTGAATTTGCCATTAGTTTTTGTAATTTACCGTTTTAGGAAACAATCCTAATTAGGTAATATGTAAATAAAACTCACAGATTTTTTTTGTTTACATTTTACAGCAGAAGGTTTTGATTTGAACAACAACAACAACAATTAGAAATAATAATTGCATTGTACTACAACTACTGCTTTACCACATAGTTGTGAATAAAATTGAATCAATAGTGGAGGTTTAATTTGGTTTGCAATGTTGTCACTTGATGTGGAATCCACATCCCAGAACTGGGTTTGGGTCCCGAACAAATCACAAGTCTTCAAGAAAGGTTATATCGACGGACAGGTTGGAGACGACAAGGTCACTATCAAGTATGAAGATGGTACTGATGAATGTGTTGATATGGACATTGTTGAAAAAGTGAACCCTGCAAAGTTTGATAAGGTTGACGATATGGCTGAGTTGACATTTTTAAATGAACCTTCGGTCTTGTACAACTTGGAGAGAAGATACAAAGATGACTTGATTTACACCTACTCTGGTTTATTCCTTGTTGCTGTTAATCCATACAGCAAGCTTAAAATTTACAGTGATGACTACATCAAAATGTATAACAATACACCAAAGGAAGAAAACAGACCTCATATTTTTGCAGAAGCTGAAGAAACATATAGAAATCTACTGAAGGAGAAAAGAGACCAAAGCATATTAGTTACAGGTGAATCCGGTGCTGGTAAGACTGAAAATACCAAAAAAATTATCCAATATCTAGCTGCCATTACATCTACCAAAGAGTCTGATCAAAAACAAAGTTTTGAACAACAAATCATTCAAGCAAACCCCATCTTGGAATCTTTTGGTAATGCACAAACTGTCAGAAACAATAACTCCTCAAGATTTGGTAAATTTATCAAGATTGAATTTAATGACACTGGTAAGATAAGTGGTGCCCATATTGACTGGTATTTGCTAGAAAAATCAAGAGTTGTTAAACAATCCTCCCAAGAAAGAAATTACCACATCTTTTATCAATTGATTGCTGGACTATCAGATAAGGAATTACAACTTCTAGGATTGACTAGATCCTCAGCTGATTACAGTTATTTGAAGGAAGGGAATGCTACTATTCCTGGTGTTGATGATAAAAAGGAGTACAAGAATTTGGTTAATGCTTTGGATATTGTTGGCGTTGCCAAGGAAAAGTATTATGAAACTTTCAAATTGATTGCCATCATTCTACATCTAGGTAATGTTGAATTTGCGTCTGAAAGAGCAGAGCAAGCGTCTTTTAAGTCAAAGGTTGATATTCTATGTTCATTACTAGGTGTTTCAACAAAAGATTTCAGTGATGCAATCTTAAGACCAAAAGTGAAAGCTGGTAGAGAATTTATGAAAAAAGCCAACAATGCTACTCAAGCAAGATTTTCTTTAGATGCCTTAGCTAAATCATTATATGAAAAGATTTTCCAGTTTCTTGTTGATGCTATCAATGATAACTTGAACAATGAAAACTCTTCAATAAACTACATTGGTGTTTTAGATATTGCAGGTTTTGAAATCTTTAAACAAAACTCTTTTGAACAATTCTGCATCAATTACACAAACGAAAAATTACAACAGTTTTTCAACCACCACATGTTTGTTTTGGAACAACAAGAATACATGAAAGAAGGCATTGAATGGAAATTCATTGATTTTGGTCAAGATTTACAACAAACCATAGATACCATTGAAAAGACCAAACCAATAGGTGTTTTTTGTGTTCTAGATGAAGAATGTATAGTGCCGAAATCTACTGATAAATCTTTCTTTGAAAAGTTGACTCAATACTGTGCATCTGATTCTGATAAATTCAAGACATCTAAATTTGGTAACAAGTTCACTATGAAGCATTATGCTGGTAATGTTGAGTACTCAACTGATGGTTGGGTTGACAAGAATCGTGACCCTTTAGGTGAAAATGTTGTTGAAGTTCTAGCAAACTCATCAAACAAATTCATATCTGATATTTATTCACAACAAGTCTCTAGAAAAAATGCTTCTTCAAGAACTGTTGCTCAAAGACACAAAGAACAATTGAATGACCTTATGACACAACTATCAAACACAACTCCACATTTTGTTAGATGCATTATTCCAAACAACAAGAAGAAACCACAAACATTTGATAGACAACTTGTACTAGAACAATTGAAATGTAATGGTGTGCTGGAAGGTATTAGAATTGTGAGATCTGGGTTTCCAAACAGAATTTTCTTTAAGGAGTTCTATGAGAGATATAGAATATTAAGTGATGAAACCACATTCTCCAACAGTATGAAATCTAATGCCACCAAGATCTTATCTTCTCTAAAGATGGATGCGGAAATTTACAGAATTGGTGTTTCAAAGGTCTTTTTCAAAGCTGGTGTTTTGAACGAATTAGAAGTTAAGAGAGATTTGAAGATCAAAGATATTTTGACTCGTTTCAAGGCAGATGCAAAAGGTCAAATAAGCAGAAGAAACATTAGCCGAGAAATCCAAAAGGTCCAAGCAGCTCAAGTTATTGCTAAGGCGTTCAAGACATACAACAAGCTAGGTGAAAATCCATGGTGCCTGCTATTTTCTGACATGAAGCCTTTGTTAGCATCTTCTGAGCAAGTCTTGAAGACAAAGAAGATTGGTGAACAGATTAAGGAATTGGAAAAGAAGTTGAGCAGTTTGGAAGCAGAGAAAAGCGAAATTAAGACTAAACATCTATCCACTGAAGAAGAATTAACCAAGTTAACAAGCATTCTGGACACTGAAAGAGCATTGCTGAAGGATAAGGAAGAAATCATTATTCAATCTAAGAAACGCGAACAAGATCTGGAAGCCAAACTGAAGAAGACAATCAACAGTATCAAAGATCTCGAAAGTCAACGTGAGGATTTCAAAAAGTCAAAAGAAGATCTTGAGCAGAATTTAAAGCTATACGAATCCAACTTGGCAAAGGGTAAACAGTTGGTTGATGTTCTTGAGAAAGAAAAGGTTCTATTAAACAAAAAGATCAGTGACCTGGAATCATCTTTGAAGAAAGCTCAACAGTCTCAACAGACATACATGGAAAGTACTGAAAAGATTCAAGAAGAGTTGAAAATGTTGAAGAAATTGTTGTCTTCAAAGGAAAAGCAAATCACAGAACTACAAACAAAGATTGGCAACTCAGAGAAAATTCTACAAGAAAAGGTTTCAGAGGTTACAACCAGCTATAACGTTGCAAATAACAAGCTTAAAGAACTTGTTGAAGAGAACAGACAGTTACATTCAAAATTGAAGATTGCTCAAGAATCTTCACAGCAATATGAAAGTATTGTCAGTAAGAAAGAGTCAGATCTTGACCATCTTCAAGCAGAACTGATGAAGAAATCTGAACAGATTAAGGAGATCCAAAAGGAGAGAGATTCATTGAAGAAGGAACACAGAGATGTTGCTGTTGAACTTTCTACCGTCAAGCAAGACATGGATGGGTTAAAGACAAAACACAAACAACTGGAGCATGAAGCTAAAGAGGCTCGTGACCTACTGCAAAGAAAGATCACCGATGAAGTTCAATTCAACCGTGGAAAGTCTAAATATGATTCTGAAATTTCAATTCTCAAAGCTGAATTAGAAAATACAAGAGAAGTTTTGACACAAGAGAAGCTAAAATCGAATGAATTGATGAAAGAAGTCCGTGTTCTAAAGTTTGAAAAGGAAGATATGGAAAAGAGTAGAAAAGAAAATGATGTTCTTGCTGCACAAAGTACATTCACGACTTTCCGAAGCAGATCAATGAACTCCAAATTCAACACCAACTTGGAGAAACTACAAGAAGAAAAAAACCAATTGTTAAGAGAATATGCTAGCATCAAGTTGCAATTAAATGAACAAAGTGCAATGCTGAAAAAGGAAACTATCGAAAAGAACAAGCTAAAGACCAATCTGAAACTGCTACACACAAGACTGGCTTCTGAAGCTTTTGATAAACAACAACTAAGCATCCAACTGAAGAAGATCAAGCAAGGTTTGGATGCCAATTTATCTCCATTACAGTACGATGAAGCTTATGATCGTTTGTCCAAGGAAAATGATCGTCTACAATATCAAATTCATCAATTGAATAGTGACTTGGAAGTTGAACGCAAGACCTCTGCTAGGGCGTCTGACATCAGTTCCACACTTCAAGAAAAGATGGAAGGAAGAAGAGTATCTACATCAAGATCAATTTCATTATCCAAAGAAGATCCATTTTCATTGACAGAAAACCAATTTAAAGCAAAATATGAAGCTAGTGAGGCTAGAGTCAGATTATTAGAAAGACAATTGGTTGAAAAGAACAAAGACAGTGCTTTGAGAGATGCTACAAATGTGATTGGTAGAGGTGGTTCAAGTGATCAAGATGGTAAAGAATATTCCAAGGCTTACCAAGATGTCACTCGTGCACTAAACTTTACAAAGCAAGAATTGGCAATTTCAAAGGATGCTGTTACCAAACTTCAATCTGAGTTGACAAAATCTCAAAGAACAATTGAAGATTACAAAACCAAGGAAACCAAGTCATTGTCCAATCAATTGGCCCGCGAAGAATTGGCCAAGATTCAACTACGTATGAACGCTGTTCAAAGTAAGAATGAAGATTTGTCCAAGAGCGTGAAGCTGTACAAAGACAGAGCTGAAGATTATTTTAGCAAGCTGGAGAATGCTGAATCCATTATTAGATCTGCCAAACATGCTGAGAAATTTTCTAGAGAAAGATTCCAAGAAGCTAAAGATGTTATTGAGAATTTGGAAAAGGAGTGCAGAATGAGTGAAACCAGTATTGCCAAACTAAATGCCACCATTAGTCAATTGAAGCAGACACTTGAAGACAAAGATGCTGAATTATCCAAACTTGAATCTGCTAATGTTTTATTGAAAGAAGAGGTACAACACTACCATCGTCGTTTGTTAAGTTCCAGTACTTCTGAGAAGTATGAATCTGAAATCAAAAAGTTAAATGATGGTTTGATGCGTTCATTAAGAAACGAAACTGAACTTCGTAAGAACATTGGTTCATTAGAGTTGGAGTTGGAAAACTTGCAAAGAAAAGAACGTCAAGAAGTTTCTCAACTGACAAAAGAAAAGACTTATTATTTGAAATTGGCCAATGATTTAGAGGAGAAGAATGATGAAGTTACCAAAGCTCAAAAGGACTTGGAGGTTAAACTACGTTCTTTGATGACGCAAATGGGTAGTTTGAATGAATCAGTTGATAGTTTGATCAAGGAAAGAGATTCCTTGCAAGATGACAAAAAAAGACTAGAAAGTCAAGTCAAGGATCTTTCTGGAGAGTATTCCAAGTTTATTACAGAACGTGATATTGCAGCAAATGTTGAGAGCTCATTAAAGTCTTCCATTGAAAAGTACCAATATGAGATTGAGAAGATGAAAGTTGCCTCAAAGAAGTCCATGTCATTGGAGGAAGAACTACATGCCATCATTGATGAGGAGAAACAAAAGAATGTTATTGTCTTGGAAGAAAACAAGAGCTTAGCAAAGTTTAATGAACAAATGCAAGTAAGAATTGATGAGCTTCAAGAAAGATTGTCAGTTAACAATGATGAAATCTGGATCCAAAGAATTAATAATATGGAAGCTAAATTGGAAGAACAAGTTAGTCTATCTTCCGATATCAAGAAACAAAACAAAACTCTTGAACGCACTGTCGAAGAGCTACAATACCAAATTGACAGACAACAGCAACAGTTGAGCAAGAGCTCAGATGAAAAATCCAAGTATGAATACAAGGTTTCTGAGTTACTGGATTCAATCAGCAAGTGGCAATCTGTTGATGCTACAAACAAGTTGAATATAAAGAGAGCAGAAAGGGAGATAAAGCATCTAAAGGAACATTCTCTTGAACTAGAGAAGGAAGTTGCTGAATGGAGAGAAAGGTTTGAATCAGTTTCCTCCAAGAGAAGATCACTAAACACAGATGATGTTTTCGTTTAATAAACCAGTAACAAGGACATGAAAGAAATTAAAGGGAAAAATAGTTTGTTTATATGATACCAAAGAATTGTAATTGAAGTTTTATGATTTATTGTAGTTGATTTTCTATTTTCTTGTTGTATATACAGGTATTACATATGATTTGTGTAGATGCTTCTCCATCTATTTACCAAAGCCATAATGTTTGATAACAGCATCGACATCACCAAAAGCTTCTCTTTCACCCTGCATGACAACAGTTGGCTTACCTGAACCCGTTTGACTTGCATTACCAGAAAAAATTCTTTCAGCGACTCTCTTCAAGTCCTTAATGGTGACAGCCTTCAGCTTTTCCATTTGTTCTTCAACGGTGGCCTTGTAACCTTTTTCTATGATTTGTCTAGACATATCTTCAGCAACGATGCTCTTTGATTCTAAATTGTATGCAAAGTGACCCAATTGTCTGTTCTTGGCTCTTTCAAATTCAGTGTCTTTGATGGCATATCTACCATTCGACAACAATTTGGCAAATTCCCCACAAATGATTGGGGCCATGTATTGGGCAAGATTTGGAGCACCAGATACCGTTATACCAAAAGTGGCAGAGTCACTAAACACATCTGTAAATGCTTCAATATGATCCAAGCTGGATCTACACAAGACATCAGTGTATAATCTGGAGTACATACCTTTACCTGGACCACCAGAAGAAAATGCACTACCACCACCTAGCAACATAACCAGTAGAGCAGAAGCATAAAGGTCTTCATCCTGGAAAGAAATACCTTCAAAACCTAGTCTCATGTGGTAGAATTCTGAACCTCTAGTGGCGATTGTTGGTTGTGGAATGCATAGTTCACCACCTGTATAAACAGCTGGAGTTTTTTTTGGGACTTCTTCAGTTTGTTTCAAGTCACCTAGATATTTTTCAGCAAACTCTAACCCAGTTTCTACTGGAACACCAACAAAAGAGACAACAATATTTGAAGGTTGGAAAGTCTTTTTATGATAAGAAGAAAGAATGTTGTGGTCGATGGAGTTGATTCTATCAATTGGGCATAAAGTTGGAGTACCCAAACCGGTATTACCATAAGCAGTAACAGTGAATAATTCAGGCAATATTTGGGCAGGAACATTCCAAATGGAGTCAACTTCGTATTCCAATGCAGATTTTACTTCTTCGATCTCTTGTGGATCGTATTTTGGGTATCTAGCAACTTCAGTCAACAAACTAAACATCTTTTCGACATCTTGATTGAACACATTTGCAGAACAAAGTGTTAGTTCTGAACCACTGAGAATTCTTTGACCACCACCTAGTAATTCAAAGCCTTTAATGATATCTCCACTTGAGGTGAACTGGGTAGAACCCAGAGCCAATTTATCCATAAAATGAGTAACACCAACTTCATTTGGTTTCAAGAATCTAGCACCATTATTCACAGCAAGGGAAATAGCAGAAAAATGACCATGTGTAGGATCAATAGCGACTTTTAAACCATTATCTAGAGATTTAATGACAACAGGCTAAAAAAAAAAATTAATACTTTAACTATTCGACACTCCAAATATCTATTCCTTACTTCAGTAACAGTTGAGTATTTCTTAATTAACCTAGCACCTGCAGTGCTTCTTGCACGCAGCACACTGTTTCTCAACATGATCTTCCTGTGTTCTCCTGAACAACAAACAACAACTTCGCTATGTATTCGAATCATGAATCCTTTCAAAATTCAAAGCCGTCAATTTTTGAATTCCGACCCATTAAATCGAATTCCGACCGAAAATCGAGATGACTCGACTTCGACAACTTGACTAACTTTTAAAGAGGAAACGATAAACGGCTCAGTTGATATTATAGTTATACAGTGACACGATGAGTCGTAAAGTCCACATTTCTGTGCCAGCATCCTCTGCCAACATTGGTCCAGGGTTTGACGTTTTGGGTATTGGTTTGAGCTTGTTTTTGGAGCTAGATGTTGTTGTTGATGCTAAGTACGCTGAAGAGAGTAACAAAGATCCAAACAACTGTGTGTTGACCTACGATCCAAGCAGTGAAGGTGCAGACAACGTTCCACTAAAGTCTGATGAGAACTTGATCACCAGAACTGCTTTGTACGTTCTGCGTTGTAACGAAATCAGATCCTTCCCTGTCGGTACCAAAGTTCACGTCAAGAATCCAATTCCATTAGGTAGAGGTCTAGGATCTTCTGGTGCTGCTGTTGTTGCTGGTGTTATGCTAGGTAATGAGATTGGTAACTTGGGGTTTTCCAAACAAAGAATGCTAGACTACTGTCTAATGATTGAACGTCACCCAGATAACATCACTGCAGCCATGATGGGTGGGTTTGTTGGTTCTTACTTACGTGACCTGAGTGCTGCTGAGATGGAACGTAAGGAAATTCCATTGAGTGAGGTTTTGCCTGAACCAGCTGGTGGTCAAAACACTGGTTTGATTCCACCGATCCCACCACACAACATTGGTCGTCATATCAAGTATGACTGGTGCAAGGAAATTAAGTGTGTCACCATCATTCCAGATTTTGAAGTCTCCACCGCAGAATCTCGTGGTGTCCTACCAGGTGCCTACACCACCAAGGACTGTGTTTTCAACTTGCAAAGATTGGCTGTTTTGACCACTGCATTGACTAGATCTCCTCCAGACCCAGAATTGATCTACCCAGCTATGCAAGACAGAATCCACCAACCATACAGAAAGACCTTGATCCCTGGATTGACTGAAATCTTGCAATCTATCACCCCAAAGACCCATCCAGGTCTATTAGGTATATGTCTATCTGGTGCTGGTCCAACTATTTTGGCACTAGCCACTGGTAACTTTGACGACATTGCTGGTGAAATCATCAACAGATTTGCCAAGGAAAAGATCACATGTAGATACAAGGTTTTGGACCTAGCATATGATGGTGCTACTGTCACAAAATAGAGTACATTGACATAGCAAAAGACTGTTTAATAAATAATAAATTTCCATACATAGTTTACATATTAATTACTAAGATATTACATAATATTTATTTCATCCAGATTAGGAAGTAATACCCAATTAGGAAATATCTTATACTCAGTTTTTCGAGGACAAATCAGAAGTATCAACAAAAAACGAGTTGAATAACTGATAAAACAGCATCGAAATCCCAGGAACAACATTTTCTCTTGAGCGTGTTCTTCTGTCGTTTAGTTCATTGTTTACACACCAACCAATTACAACACATCATGAGCAGCAAGTTTACATTGAGTGACCTTTTGGGTTTCAAGCTGCCTTCAGTTTCAAGCTCCTTAAATGTCTTGGTTATCACAGTCGCTACCATCTATGGTGGTTGTAAGTATTGAGACATTAAAATCATATCATTGTGCCATCATCATTCTAACTTATATATAGACATTCTATTCACTGGTCAAGGTGAAACTTTCAATTTTGGTCAATTTTTAGAAACCACTTCTCCATACATGTGGGCAAACTTGGGTATCGCCTCCTGTATTGGTTTATCAGTGGTTGGTGCTGCTTGGGGTATTTTCGTCACTGGTGCCTCCATCATTGGTGCTGGTGTTCGTGCACCAAGAATCACCACAAAGAACTTGATCTCCATTATTTTCTGTGAAGTTGTCGCTATTTATGGTTTGATTATGGCTATCGTGTTTTCTGCAAAATTAACAACTGCAAATGCTGACACCTTGTACTCTGGCTCAAACTTGTACACCGCCTACTCCTTGTTCTGGGCTGGTTTAACTGTTGGGTTGAGTAACTTGATTTGTGGTATCGCTGTTGGTATAACGGGTGCTACTGCTGCTGTCTCTGATGCTGCTGACTCTTCCTTATTCGTCAAGATCTTGGTTATCGAAATTTTCGGTTCTGTTTTGGGTCTATTTGGTTTGATTGTTGGTTTGTTGATGGCTACAAAGGCTAAGGACTTTGAATGAGTAGTTTGAAACACTTTGCAGCATTTACACTTTGACAAGTCATCAATATCTATCCTTTTTATTTAAAGAGAGTTTAAAACTCAAACCCACATTCACCGGTGAAAAAATTATTGGAAAACTACAATTGCCCTCTTTTTTTTTTAATTAATATAAAGCATTTAATTTCTTTCTTTTTTGTATAATGTACAATTCGTTGTTGTTAATGTTGTACTGCACCCACATTCAAATAATTTATTGCTTTTCTGGTTCTATGTAATCTGGGTTCTTTCTCAAAACAACAATACCATCCAAGAAAGAGGACAATGCAACATATTCGCTATTTTCTTCCAATTCGGCCTTTTCACCATACCCCAGCAAAACAGGGGTGGTTTGAGTAACCCAACCAGTAATGGTCTTTGGATTACCAGCTTGACCAACAACATCAACAGCCTTACCAACTCTAACGGTGACTGGGATCTCGTTCAAATCTTCATCAACTGTAATCAACATTCTTGGGCGTGCAGCACTGTTCAAAAAGAACAACAAAGAGTGGTGTTCCATGATGAAACTTGGGTCCAAAAAGCCAATACAAACAGTCAACAATGATGCCAATGTAACCTTGGACAAAATTCTGCCTTCTGTAGTGAATGGGTTCAAAGTCAATGTACCCTTACCTAAATGTGTCAACCCTTGGGCAATTCTGGTGGTAAACAAGGCATTATCGTTAGAAGAGTGGTAACTGGCCAATTGTCTAAACAATTGAGCCAATCTAGCATTGTTAGTACCAGTACCAATCAAACCCATGGCAAGAATAGCATTGATAGCAACAGAAATATCGGTATCATGAGACATTCTGGATAATGATTCAATTATGTTGACTTGTGGGTTAGATGTGGACAATAGGGCAATACCCAATGGAACAGCACGACGAATAGATGGCTTACCATAATCCAAAATGTGACCATAATGACGTAAACTCATGCTCTTACCAATATCTTCACCCAATGCAATCATAGCAATACCCAAAACGGCATACACTGCAGAATCATCTTTGTCCTTTTCATCTTCTTCATCTTCTTCGTCATCATCTTCTTTAGACTCCTCTTCCTCGGAAGTCTTTTTGGTTGTAGCATCAGATTCACTTGGGAACGATTCTTCACCTTCTTTAGAGTCACCCTCTACACCAGCAGATTCGGCAGTAGATTCATCCTCTTTTTCTTCATCTTCCTTCTTCTCTTCTTCTGGTCCCTTTGGAGTCAAAATTTCAAATAGTTCTTGAATTTCCAAAACATTACCGGTACCAGCATACGCACAAATTCTAGTCAAAACTTCCAAACTCTTGACAATTGGATGTTCAATGGCCTTAATGGTTTCCAAAACATCATCAACTTGTTCAGCCTGACCCATGTACAACAAACCCAAACCTAGAGCCAAGAATTTGATCCATTTACTTTGTAATTGTTCAAAATCTCTTTCTAATAGTGTCTGTAGAATAGTTGAAGTGATATCACCGTTGTAAGTACCAACAAAGGCATGACCTAGTGCCAAAGCAGATAGAGCAGAAACTTCAATTGGAACTTCAACATCAGAAACCAAAGGTAGTAACAAGTTCAACAAATCTTCATTTTGAGAACCTGAAAAAGATAGAGCCAAACCCAAAATAGCGGACATTGCCAACTTCTTGTTTGGACTTGTGACGTAATCTTGTAATAATAACAAAACAGGTTCAACTTCGTCATGGACACCAGCACCCACTAGACCCATACCTAACAAAGCACCACCTTTAATTTCATCTTCGGTGGCGTACAAGTACTTGTCCAAGTGTTGCAAACCATCAATATCCCATTGGTAGATGGAACCAATGGAAGCAGTTGTTGAAAGCATACCATCATTCTTGGTCTTGTAAATCCACTTGTCATCTTCGGTAAGTAGTTTATCAGAACCATAACCCAAGTTCAAGAAAGCATTGACAAAACTGGTTGCAAGATTTTGTTTTGCTGAGTCGAACATTGAAGTTTCGGAACGTGAACTTTCCAAATGTGATTTGTAGATATCTTCTGGTACTTTTGGATCCAACAAATTCAATTCTTTAGCCAAATAGTGAAATTTTTCAGATAGTCTAGAGTTGTAGATCAAATCTTGAACTTCTTCATTCTTGTATGCAGAGTTTTGTTTGGACAATATTAGGGCCAATTGTTTTTTGATGGAAGGGTCTGAAGTAGCACTGAAAACAGCATCAATTAGTTCTTCATTGTCGATTCTGATGGCCAAAGCCAAAGCTTGTGTTAATTCGCCATGTTCCAAGTAGATTGAGTATGCAGTCTGTAAGAATTCCAAATCATCTGGAGGTGGTAATAGTGGCACGCAGCTAACCAAGTACAAACCAACTCTCCCGTAAATGTTCTTATCCACGAATTGTGGCAATTCACTAATGTTACCGGTTTCTAATAATAAATCGACGGCATCAGCTTCTTGGTTATGCTTCAAAAAGAATGGAACAATTTTAAGTGTAATCTTTTTCAATTCAGCTTCATCAAAAGTAGAAGTTTCAGTTTCCAAACTTTCAGCAGTGACTTCTCCAATTTCCAAGGCCAAATGACGAACATATTCATGACCCCAGTTTTCGTAGTTGTCAACTTTTGATAATAATCTGAATTTCAAAGCATCATTTTCACCATTATCAGAATGGGTCATACTCAAAACAGACAAGATATCAGCAAACTTAGACTTTAGTTCATCATCTGTCCACTTCTCATAAGCAGCAACTAGTGCTTCATAATGAGGATGTAAAAACTTTAATGGCTTTGGAACAGCGGTCATGGATGAAGTTGAAGAACTGATAAATTCCTTCATCTTTTCCAAAGATTGGTCATATAGAGTATCATCAGGCTCGGTCAATCTTTCAACAAGCAATTCCAAATCGCTCTTTAGTTTTTCATCTTCTTCAGACAACTCTTCTTCTTTCTTATCCTTTTCTTTCTTGTCTTGTTGTTTCTTCACTGGTTGTTCATCCTTGGTGGCAACCTCAGCAGCCTTAGCGCTTTGGGACATTGTTGACTATGTATTAGTTTGTGGGATTGTAATCACAAAAAAAAGTGCACAAAAGCAAGCAAAAACTCAATAGTTCGAAATGTAGTCAAAGTACTGTTTTTCAAAGCAACTTTATCCTGCAATTGACTGTGTATTATCTTGATTGTGTTGGCGTTTAAATCATCACTTTTTGTTTATTTCCAACTTTTTGCCTTCGAGATTTGAATTCCGGTAAAATATGGTCGGAACTCAGACGTTTCTGTATAGACTCTAGATTCATTATTTAACAGTGTATTTATTTGTTTATTTTGTATCTAATAGTACTTTATATAGTCATTGCGGAACGCCTTTCTCAACCATAACAACAACTTGTCGTACACAATCTCACCAGCATTGTGATATCTGATCGAATGGTCGGAATCTGGAAAGACATGAACATCATAGTTTTCCACACCAGCAAGATCAGCAAAGTCCAAGAACTGTAACGAGTTTTGAATATGAACGTTGTCATCACCAGTACCGTGCATCAACAAGAATCTTTTGGCTTGTCCGATGGCAGTTGCATTAGTAACGGCAGACTTCTTGTAACCATCTGGATTGTTTTGAGGTGTATGCATGTATCTTTCAGTATAGATGGAATCGTAAAATCTCCAATCAGTGACAGGTGCAACAGACATACCATAGCTGAATGTTTCACCAGCATCTCTTTCTAAAGTCTTTAAAGTCATGTAACCTCCATAACTCCAACCAAAGATGGCAATTCTAGTCTCATCAATATAAGATTTAGCACCCCAGTACTTAGCAGCTGCAATTTGATCAACAACTTCAAAATCTCCTAGATTGTCACGAACAACAGATCTGAACTTTCTTCCTTTGAAACCTGTACCACGGCCATCAACAGTGACAACAACAGCATTCAACTGAGAAGCAACAACTTCAGGGAAAGAAAGTTGATGGCTCTTGGAAACCAGTTGACTATTTGGCCCACCATATACAAAGAACAAGATTGGATACTTGTGTGCTGGGTTAAAGAATGGTGGTAATCTTTCAACATAATTGACTTTAGCAGTACCAATGTCAACTTCACCGTAGTTCTTGTGTGGTAATTCATACTTTAGCAAGAGCTCTTTCAACTCATTGTTCTCTTCCAATGGCTTTTCTTCATGTGTATACAAGTCAATCAACTTTTGATATGGAACGCCAGGACCAGTATATCTTAATGAAACAAATCTTGAGCCAGAAGAAAATGAAACTGAAAACCAACCTTCTCCATGAGTATACTTTTCAAACTCACCAGTTAATAAGTCAACAGAATACAAATGTCTTTCAATGGATGAATCTTTTGTAGAGATGAAATACACCAAGTTCTTAACGTAATCAAATGCACTAGGAGCACTAACAACTTCCCAATCACCAAAAGTTAAAATCTTTGGGGTTGAGTTTGATGGTGGGGAGAAATATGCTAAATGATTAAACCCATCAACTGAAACAGTGTCAATATAACCATCAAACTCACGAGTTTCAGATTTAGGAATGTATAAAGTGTCATGTGTGATTTCAAACCAACTATCAGTGACTTCATCACGGACAACTTCAAAAGATGTAGTTTCAGCATCAACAATAACAACTTTTAGGAAATCACTTTCTCTATTTGTAGCTTTTAACAATAGATTCTGATCACCAACCCAAACAACTTCAGTGATAATATCACTTTCATATTCAATGAGTCTTGTGGATTGAGTTTTTAAATCATACAAAACAACGTTGACAGTTGGATTTGGATAACCAGCCTTTGGATATTTCAAACTTAACAATTCAGGATACGAATTATTAGCCGATTGGACAAAATATGGCAATGGGAATTCTGGAACAAATGTGTCATTGAATTTCAAATAAGCAACGTATTCACCATTTGGAGACCACCATAAAGCACTATCACCTTCTAAAACTTCTTCTTCATAAACCCAATCTGGCTTACCATTGAAAATATTTTCACCACCATCATGTGAACTTTGGACAGTTGTTTTGGAACGAATATCATAGATGTAAATATTGTTTTCAAACACATATGCAATATGGTCTGAAGTGGTGGACCATTGGGCAATTGATAAACGTTTTCCTTCATCTAGAGGTGTAATTGCTTGTGAATTCACATCCAAAATCCAATACAACCCAAATGAAGAGTGTCTCCAATGTTGGGAACTATTTGTTTGAATTAAAGCATATTCAAGATTTGGACTTGAGACAAAAGAGTCAATAATATAGGATATGTTGTTATATGTGATTGTGGAACCATTATGAAGTAATTTGGAATAACTATCATCATTGATGGATTTGATTAAAAAGACGTCATTTTCGCTTGTGGTGAAAGTACCCTTGTCATGTTTGTATGAATCTGGTTCAGAAATCCATTGAATAGGTTTGTACTTTGGTTGGAAAGTTGAGTTTCTAGTTTCATTGAATCCGATAATCTTTGCGCTATTGAATTGATAAACATCTTTATACTCATTCTTTTCCAAGAGAATATTGTTATCTGAATGTAATAACCTGTTTTGTAAATTTGCAGTTATACTAACTTCTCGTAGATGAGCAATGGCCATAACCAAGAACGAGGAACCCCATATAAGCAAGGTTAGAATAGCACCGGACACAATTGTTCCCTTATGAAATAATTTTGAGGATTGTTGTTGGTGTATCCTGTGTTCTTCTTGTTCTTCTTTCTCTATCATAGCTTGTGAAAGTGTGAAATAAGGGTGTAGGTGTTGTATGTACTATTTAAAATGGAAAGGATGAATAATGATGTATTTCTGAAGACGATG
>JAJLVX010000141.1:0-20515 GCA_030564525.1 Liangdongia berthetii | reverse complement strand
AGAGAGACAGCAATATTCACAAGTTATTTGGGCAGATTCCATTCAGTCAATGAAGATTTTAATAATACAGGCTAGGAAATTAGGGATTCCATTGGCAAGTGACCAGCCAAATTCACCACTGGCTGTTTATAAGCAAAAGATATTAAGATCAAAAGCACTTGATCACGTTGACACAGGGATTGCAGGTGGGAGTGATTTTTTAAGTGACTATGTGTTGAAGTATAGTGAGCGCAGTGAAACCAAGCGCAAGACACAGAGTACTGGAAGAACAGGTGCGATCTGGGATTCACCATTGGAGGAGAATACCAATAAAGACCCAATAACCAACTATGAAGAAATTTCAGAAGGGTTGAATGATAGTACTAATATTAGACCTGGTGTTTCCGTTATAAATTCAGAGCATTTACAATCTTCACAAAGGCCTATTACTAGAGAACAAATTGCAACAGCTATACAGCAGTTGTGGCAAAATGATGATGGTATTAAGAGATGCTACCAAAGATCCAATGAGTTTCAGTTAGAAGGGTCTGCACTTTACTATTTTGAAAACATTTCCAAGTTTGCAGATCCAACATATCTATGTTCAAATGAGGACATATTGAAAGGGAGAATCAAGACCACTGGTATAACTGAAACCACATTCAAAATCGGTGTCTCTAACTTTAAAGTTTTAGATGCTGGTGGTCAGCGTTCAGAAAGACGCAAATGGATCCATTGTTTCCAGGATATTACTGCAGTGTTGTTTGTGCTAGCTGTAAGTGAATATGACCAGATGTTGTTTGAAGATGAGCGTGTGAATCGTATGCACGAGGCCATGATGTTATTTGATTCTTTGTGCAATAGCAAGTGGTTTATCAACACCCCGTTCATTTTATTCTTGAACAAGATTGATATATTTGAAAAGAAAGTGAAAACGTCACCAATCAAGAAGTTCTTTCCAGAATATCAAGGTAAAGTCGGTGATGTTAATGCGGGACTCAAATACTTTGAGGATATATTCTTGAGTTTGAATAGAACGAAAAAACCAATCTATGTTCACAGAACTTGTGCTACGGATACCCAAAGTATGAAGTTTGTGTTGACAGCTGTGACAGATATGATTGTGCAGCAGAACTTGAAGAAGAGTGGGTTAATATGACAATGGAGAGAGTTATTATAATATAATCTAGATATTGAACAAGCAGCTAAACATCTCTAATTAATAACTATCCATTCATGGGAAAATGGAATAATTTTGTAGTTGCCATAGTTGATGATGGAACCAGTTTTTCCGAAGATATAAACCTGCATGACCGTTTGTGAGTTCCACCCCGCGAACCCCGGGCGATGGATGGAGGAGCTGTGCCACTGAGACATAAATGATTAAACGGCTATAAACTAGCACTCAACTAGGATAACAAATGCTTGTCATATTCTGGTTATTTTGTCGTTTCCCCATGTTCCAAACGAAACGACTCATGACTTTAAAAATTTTTTAGGGGGGTACTAAAATTATATAAACAGTTGATAAGTACAACAACAAGATAACCAGTAACACATTAACAGTAACAGTAAGCTCGAGACTCAGTTTCACACTGTATTTGCTATCCACTATTTGCTACTCATTACACTATGTCGCAGCTCAGAGGAATTGGGATATTTGGATTTGGCACATTAGTACCCCTCCATCTGATAACACAACAAGAACAACTAGAACAACTAGAACACAGTACTACAACTACACACACACAGCATTGCCAAAGTGTACAATCCATCACATTGGCAAACACGCCTGCTGAGTACACTGAGGATGAAGAGCTACAGCAGACACCACTCCAGTCACAACCACAAGACGGCGAATATACTTATCAACAACCACCACCACCAGGAAGCGGTATTAATAGTCCTACACGGATAAGCTCGAGCAATGACATTATGAACTTGAACAAGATGCTACGGGGACCAGAATTAGGACAGCAAGAGCATCACATTCAGCAAGGTCCTAATATCCAGCTACGGTTCAGTCAGCATCTTATCAGCCAGATGGTGCAACGGGCAGAGATTGGCAGGGTCTCTATGGGTATTAATGACATATGAAACAGAAACAATGGGAAAAGGGATACACACTAGAACGATGGTATAAATATATAATTAGGTAGTTAGTTAACCAGTAATGTATAATTTGTAACGATGGATTCAGCTGTAGTTCTGTATGAGGATTGGTAATCCAGTGTGCTTAAGTAATGTTAGTAATGTTCCATCAATTTATAAATCTGCAACGTCTAGCCCTGTTACATGAAAAGCTATAAAAGAAGTGTAGTTTCCTGTCACAAGAGAGACTAGAAACCATATCATATCATCATCTAGAATAACAACAACATCCACCATGTCAATCCAATCATCTCATATTGGTAAGATTTCATACCTACCACTAGACCAAATCAAAAGACCAATTCCACCCGTGCTAGACTACTCCAAAATCGACGCTATGGAATCACAATTAAATGGTATTCCAATGGCTTCCAAGACATGCTCATTAGAAGAGGCAAAAGATCTAAATGGTGAACTCCCTCCAATTGATGTCTTGGCCATTAGAGAAAACGGTGAAACATACTACTTCGCATTTGGTGGGTGCCATCGTTTCCAAGCATATGAAAGGTTTAATGGTGAGAAATTGGTCAAGTGTAAAGTTCTACCAGCCACAAAGAATCAGCTAAAGTTATATTTGGGAAGTTCTCTTGATGCTTTCTTCAAACCAGAGGAAACCTCTGAATCATCATCATGAAACTTTCATACTTACATATTTGCATCATTTACTACTATTTTTGGGAAACTTAATTAATAAAAGACGGTAAAGGGAATATCATTTTCGGGTAGTGAGTTGTAGAGTTAACTGTAGTTATTAGTTTTTAAGAATTAATGATCGTTTCTTTTCTGCCTTTTAGCTGCAGCTCTAGTTATAGTAACGAGTAGCTACTAGCGTTTGAAATTAGAGAATAGTACTAGTAGTACTACTAGTAAATTATGTAATTGACCTGTAATCGCTAAGTGCAACTGCAACATGTATGTACTATGTATAATTCTTTTTGTTCATCGCTAAAGATGGATGGAAACAAGGTTCAAAACCAGGGGAATGTAACCATATCTGAAAACATTGAGAAGCGAAACTGGGTGTTATTTGGTGAGATGTTAGCGAGTTCTAGCCATGATTTTGGTACATTTGATGGAGTACACTACACTGTAGAATAGATTGAAGGAGCAGCTGAGCAAATAACTTAATTGAAATTTGAATAGTACTTCGAAGGTAAGCTACTGCCATCAATTTGCTCATGAGCCTGGGTTACTGTTGCTTAATGCCATTACTAACAACTTACAGCCTACACAAGCCGAGGAAAGAGGATGAGCCATCGTGCGTATTTCTACTTCTGCTTTCTTGTACCACTTTGAGTTTGTATGGAACTGTGAAAATTAAAAGGGTCCTTGGTCCCTCAAGATCAGATCTAAAAACACACAGAAAAAAGAAAAAACCCACTTCACCATCAACACTTTGCTTATGCTGCTATACCAGCAACCTGATTAGCTGGAGGACCCTGAATAATCCCATTAGCTGCCACAGACCTGTCTAAATCTCAACGTTAAGCGTCTCGAAGGGCTCAGAAGCTTCCTGGCCCTGTGATTGGCCAGTTTATTTGCTCACTCTGGCATGAAGCTCAAGCACAAGATGAAAAATCATGTACAAAATTTATCCCAAGATCTTGTGAGGAATGTGAACTCTTCGTTTCACTTCTTTCACAAATATAAAGCCAGAGACCTTTTCTCTTTTTTCTCCCAGTCGCTGTTTGGTGGTTTCTCTTGTTTCCATTTTGCTCATTATTTGACTATTATCAACAACAAATAATTATGCACCACAAACAGATATTCGGACTGTTGGTAGCACTGGCCATCACTGCTGTCCAAGGGCTAGTCATCTCTGACTCCCACGTCGCCTCATCATGTATATACTTTTTCAGAAAGAAGACATGGGATTGCAAAATGGCCTCTGCTGGGCATATGAACGTCAATGTTTGGAATTGTCAGTGTATGAACATTGAATGGCTTGGTTCCATCACAAACTGTATCAACGACTATTCCAACTCCACACATGAAAGAGACCACGGTTACAGCCATATTTGCAAGAGATGCAACCTGAGAGCTAAAACAAGCTACACTGTCGATATCATGAAGTCCTACCAGCAAAACGCTACAAGCTATTTGGAAGATGCAAACTTGTTCCCAAAGGGTACTAATGTCACGGCTCCATTGACCATTGATGATTCCACTTTCCACACATGGTACAAGACCTTTAGAGATTACAACACTTTTATTGCAATGTGTCAAAGACTAGGTTGGGGTTGTGTTGGGTTTTGGATTGGTATCATTGGGTTAAGTGGTATTTACAGCTACTTTGGCTTCGCCTTGATCCCATATGAAACCAGACAAAAGTTCCATAGATATTTCACTTACCGTTATGACCGTTTCTTCTTAGGATTCAACAGATTGGAAGTCATCATCTGCTTCTTATTCTTTGTCCAGGTGCTATTAATGTGTTGTATCAACTATGGTTTGGAGTTGAACGCATACTTAACCACCAGATGGTTCCTGTTACTAGATCTAATCAGTTTCAGAACTGATATCATTGCATTTTCACTAATGCCAGTGATGTATTTGATGGGTATTAGAAGCAATCCGTTCCAATACTTTGGTCTAATGACCCATGCCACAATGATCAAGTTCCACAAGTTTATTTCAATCATCTTCTTTATCCTATCTGTTGTCCATTCTGTCATCTGGACTCACTATGCAAGAAGCAAAGATGGTGGTGGGTTTGCTGTTTGGGCTGCTGATGCTTATTTCTACTGGGGTATCGTTGGTACCATTGTCATTGGTCTAATGTTGGGCTTTTCCATTGAGTTCTTTAGAAATTTGTTTTATGAAGTCTTTTTGTTCTTCCACTTATCATTCTCTGTGCTATTTGTTGCTGCTATGTGGAAGCACTGCGAAACCTTAGGTTGGATGGGTTGGGTCTATGCAATGGCTGCTATCTTAGTCTTTGACTGGGTCGTTAGAATCTTTAGAATCATCACTAATGGTCTTGTCAACAATGCTAAAATCGACATTTATGGTGAAGATCTAATCAGATTAGAGTTTGATCGTGAACTAGAATTTTATCCAGGTGCATACGTCTACTTACACTTTTTGAACCCAGTATGGGCTTCATGGCAATCACATCCATTTTCATTGCTTAGATCAGTCAATAACGGCGACAAGCTTGTCATTTACCTAAAGTGTAAGACAGGTGTTACCAGATATTTACCAAGATTGAAGGGCAAAACCCATATCAAGGTTTTAGTTGACGGTCCATATGGTAAGTTCCCAGTTGAAACTGTTAATGACAATGGATTTGATGAAGTTGTTGGTATTGGTGGTGGGTTAGGTGTTTCCTCTGTCCTAGCTTTCTTCAACCAAAGAGTTCTAAAGGGCGAAAACGTTTCTAACTACAAGTTACATTGGTTGATCAATAATATGGAACAACTTGAGCTGATCAAGGATGATTTGAATGGTTTAGAAAAGGCTGGTATGAATGTTAATGTCTACTACACAAGATACGATACCTCTTCAGAATCCAATACTGATACCGAGAAGGAGCATGATGAAAAGAAAACCAAGGAAATGCTTCATTATGGGAAGCCTTCTATGGAAACCATCTTGCCAAAGAGTTCTGCAAAGAGAAGAGTATACATCTGCGCACCTGAATCCTTGACACAAGCTGTTAGAAAGCAATTGAGTCCTTTGGACGAATTGATTGTGGAAAACCATACTTGGTAAGAAACGTCTGTCAGATTGTTAATATTGCATATTTATATACATAATTTATTTCATTATTATTAAAGAACAGGACTATGTAGACTTTGAGATGTAATCTGAATTAATAATTTTATACAAATGTATTAAAAAGAATATTATCATGATAATAAAGGAACTGTGCCTAATACAAACGCTTACCACAACGAAATCTAAATGGGAGATGCCATTCATAACGCTTTAATAAGCGGCCATTCTGTTTCATTTCTTGCACAATAGTTGAGGTATTAACGAAAAAGACAGAATCATCAAGCAGAATTGGAGCAATTTCTTCATTTAGATCAAAAACACCCAGAATAGCATCATCAGAGAATGGGAACTCAACTCCTTTGGAAGTACCAACAACATCAGTTTCGTTTTTCAAGTTTGAAGCACTGACTTTTTCATATGCCGATGCATGGCTAAATAAAGTGAACAGCAATGGAACGATGACAACAGAAAATTTCATTTTGTAATTGATTGTTTTGTAGCTGGATTATATTTTTAATGACTTGAAAGTTATTAATATGATTGTTTATTAATATTGGACATGGCTTATCAGATTGTCCTTCAAGTCATTTGATCTCCTTATATACCTTGGGGGTTGAATTTAGAAACCAGAAATATATAGCAGGAAGAACTAAAAAGTGTCCATTGAGTTCCCTGTTGGGAAATAACTTAATATCAAAGGTCCTATTTCTAAACAAATGTACCCAAGATGTTTTAATTAGGATGCAGCGTATTTTTTTACTTTGGGTATTTCCTGTGGTTTCATATTGGTTTCATATTATGCACATCAAATTTTAGTAATTCAGGAGATCCAGTAAAAGTTGTTGTTTGGTGAGCCTTGAAAACTAACTCAAATACTACCTATCTTTGTTTTTAAACTTCACTCCACATCAAATACTTAAAAAACAGGTTTTTGTAATTAACATTGGCCGAAACATTCGTTTGGCAATAGATATTAAATCTGCGATAACATGCATCATTATGCATCATCATGTTGATTCTAAAAATGAATCTTAAACAATAAAAATATAAAATAAGCAATGAAAGATTAACTGTTACATTCACATTTACCTGATACCTGATCATTGATATTAATTAGTTAAAATTATCCATTAATAAGTTCAAAATGCCGGGCAAGAGATTTAATTTGGTATATATTGTGTTTAATTTGGGCTTTGGGAGTGGTCAGGAATGATTATAACTGAAAATAATTTATCGTATAGCTCTATAACATGAATGTACAAATTGATCATCATATATTAATTACAATGCTAAACGTCTAAAGCTGCATTTATATGATTTAGCTGTTTTCAAAACAGAAATATTCAGTTCAAGGCGTGTATCAATATGGAAAGTCGAAGCTGTACTGAAAACCTAAATTTATAGCTGGTGAAAGAGTTAAATATAAGTTGTAACAACAAAAAGTCATATGTAGTAGCCTGTACTTTGTAGGTGTTTACGCTTTAACAAATAGTTTACACACACTGTAACCAAAACACACAAAAAAACTTTAGTTCAACCAAATTTTTAAAAGTTGCCCGTTTTAATTATTGGAAGGGTTCCACTTTCCAAACAAAAATCTGATGATGGAAAAATTTCTACAAAATGAATGGACATTAATATAACTACTTTATGGAAATATTTATAAACACTGAAACACATATTTTGGATCAAAACACTGAAGATGTGTTGTGGTCCATGGATAATAGGAAACATATAAAACCTCTCCTTATCAAGCAAAATCACCAAATTTTTCATCCTTTGACTCAATGTTAACAACGGAATCAATCTTATTATCAGCAGAAGTTCCATCAGCAACGCTAGTTTGGGCAGACAAGAGCTCAACTTCAACAGGACCAGTCTTACCTAGAATAACCTTGACTAATTGTACGAGATGCTCTTTGTTTTCGTAAATTGGATAGAGCACAATGAAGCAAGCTGCCAATAGTAACCAGATCATGATGATAACAATGTACCCTTTGAAGAACTTGAGACTATAGATATAGTTTTGACCATACATTGGCATTGGAATGATAAAGATTAGAACAAAGAAGATGACGAAGGATAGTATAATGGCGAATTTTGAGTATCTTTTCAGTTCGTGTGCAGTCAAATCATCTTGAATGGCCATAGCCTTGGCCTCATCAACAGTGGCATCATCACCAACTTTGAAATTTGCATCAAGGGTTTCAAAATCATATGGTTCTGGGTCTGGTTTCAAATAACTAATAATCACAATCAATATTGGGGAAGCAAACAAACCCACAAAGTTACCAACGGCACAAGAGTATTGCATACCCAAGGTATCTTTGTTGACCGCACCATAAAATGATTTGGCAGAACCACACCAACAAATAATAGCTAGACAAGTTGCAATTGGTGGTCCATAAAGGACTGATTTAGCAGTCATTTTGTTCCAGAATAATGTTAAAGTGAATGCAAAGACACCAGGACCCAAAGCAATACCAATAAAAGTGATGATCCAGCTGATGGTGATACCGATATAGTTGAACACAACAGTCAACCCACTCATTGCAATTGTGAAGAGCATAACAAAAATATGAGAAACCTTGACTAGGTCTTTACCGTGTGAGTTTGGTTTGAAGTATGTTCTATAGACATCATAAGTCATAACTGAAGAAAACCCAACCAACTCTGCTGAAGTGGCACTGGTAGCTGCCAGCCAAATCATCAACAATCCAGCTGCTGCACCAGATTTACCAAGGATCATGAACATCCCATAAAGCATTGGAATACCTTCGTTAACATACTCTGTTGGGACTGGGTTTGGATAAGTTGGGGATTTTGGATCGTTCATCAATGCCAAATTTGACAATGCTGCACACGAAGACAAAGCCAATGGAATGACACACCAGCACAATCCACCAAGGAAATACCCATACATTGAACTTTTTGGCTTTGCAGCAATGGCTTTTTGGGAGTATGAAGGATCACAGAACACAGTTGAAAACCCACCAATGACAATATTCCATCCGTTGAATAATGCTGTTTTGTTTCTCCAAGTCAACCAACTTCCCTTGTACCCTTCAGAAGGATATGTTTCACTCAAGTCAGTCAATAGTTTATGCATCTTTTCAATGGAACCGATTTTGGAAGAAGAAGAAGTATAGGTGACAAAGATCATGACAGAAATAATGATATAAATCATTGCACCGTGAATCCAATCACTAATAATAACACTCTTCATACCACCAGTGACCGTATACAAACAGACAAACAATGGCAGCAGTAGAGCAGCAGCAACAATGTGCATTCCAGTTACGGCAGTGATAGCTTGACACCCACCTAACAACAACATAGCAGCAATGATAACATTTGTGCCCAGCCCATAAAACATCCCAACAATGTGGGCCTTTGAACCAAATCTTGCATTTACAATTTCCAATATTGTGTGCGCACCTGGCGCTTTTCTTTTAATCTCAAGAGCAATAACAGCAAAGAAGGTGATTTGAATGGTGAATGCAAATGCATACCAAGCACCAGCAACTATAATATTTGAGTTAGTATTATTTTAGAATTTTTTTTTTTTCATTTTTTACTTACTCCCATAAGAATATGTCATCCCATTTGAGGTTAGCAGAGTACCAGGCCAAGTCCAACTTGAAACAACAGCAGAAGCAATTAACCCAGTACTGACAGATCTTGAAGCAGTTGTGAAATGTTCAGAGTTTTGTTTTTCACCACCATATTTACTCAAAATTCGAGTGATGAAGATCATCAGGAGGGCAAATGCTGTCCCAAGAACGGTTATGTAACAATACCCATAAGATTGATCCAAAATTGGTTTAACAAGCATTATTGTTTGGTATTTTTGTTATAAGTTGTTACTTGGAAGAATGATACTGCTGGTTTTTAAAAATAGTGGATTATGGCATTACTTATTAGTTTCAACTTATCACTACACAATGCACATGTCTTCTGTTATTTCTTCATTTTACTCTTATCTTTTGATAATTTTTGCTGGATGATTCACTGCATCTATTTTCTTAGTGGTGTGTTCTAGTGCTTTTTTTACAAATGTCAAGCTTTATCGCAATTTTCCAAAAGGATGTTTAATTGACACCAAATTTGAATTCGAGGTGATATTGATTTTGATGAAGTTTCCATACTCTAAAAGTTCATGTGATTGGTTGGTGTATGCACTGAATAAGATGCTATTTTAAAAACGTTGTTAGTCATATTCGGAATTGCATTAACCGTTAGATAATTTGTTCAAGAGAAAGTGCTGCCACATTTCAAATGGTGATAATGGTAAAGAATTTTGTGTTGTTTCACATGTTTGATTGGTTGGATATTGCCAGAGATTACACTGTTTGTAAATTCAAAAGATTATGAACTTTCAGTTTGAACTTTGAAGTGGTCAATCTGCATATGTATGTCATTTTACAGGCCTCACGCAACTGGAAAAGGGTTGAAAGTTGAAACACCAATTGGAACACAACTTTGGAACGGAAAACTGCATGAAAGAATATTGCATGCATGATCAGGATTCAGTGAAGATAGATAGATAATAGTGCAGGTGCTACTCATAGGGCTGAAGTCCGCGATTGCCTTTTCAAGATCATGTCTGCAGGCTGCATCGTTATGAGATGTTGATTCCAATTAAGCAACCAATCAAAAAAGAGATCGATAAAGCACTTTCCAAACCAAGTATTCCTAACAAATGACAGAGAGATAAAGTCCCCAGTTTTGGATAAGGATATACCCCTGAATGATAAGAGAAGCATATTTATTGTCGATCTTTTGAAATTTAAGATAATGTTACTGTTGTTAAGATTTAGCAAACTACATATATACTTCTCTTATGGACTTTAATGGTTAATCAATAACAGTGAAATGCATTCAACTATAACCACAAAGTTTTATAACAATGACTCCTCCAGAATATTTAGTTGAGATTGATTTAAACAAACCTGCATATGAGCAAGCAGGTGTACATAACCGTTGGCATCCAGACATTCCTGCATACAAGACTATTAAACAAGGAACCTCATATAAAATTGAATGCTTTGATTGGACTGGTGGTCAAGTTGGTAACAATGATAGTGCAGATGATATCAAGTATTGTGACTTGACTAGAATTCATTACTTGTCAGGCCCCTTTGCTGTTGAAGGATGCAAAGCTGGTGATGTTTTGAAAGTCACCATTGAAGATGTCCAACCATTGGAGAGACATCCATGGGGATACTGTGGGATCTTTGCCAAAGAGAATGGAGGTGGGTTTTTAGATAAACACTACCCAAAGGCTGCAAAGGCTATTTTTGACTTCCATGGGGTATACTGTACGTCAAGACATATTCCAGGTGTCAAATTCCCCGGTGCTGTTCACCCTGGGATCATTGGTACCGCCCCAAGCCAAGCCATTCTTGATGAGTGGAACTCCAGAGAACAGACTCTTGTTGATGCTCATCCGCATGCTGATTTTGTCATGGCTAATTTACCCCAATCAAAAGGTGCTTTTGCAGGGTTGAAAGCTTCAAAGCAAGTTCAAGAATCTGTTGCTCAATATGGGGCTAGAACCATTCCAGGTCGTCCTGAAAACGGTGGTAATTGTGATATTAAAGCTTTAACCAGAGGTTCTGTTGTTTATTTACCATGTCATTTAGATGGTGGTATGCTAAGTGTTGGTGATTTGCATTTCAGTCAAGGTGATGGTGAAATTTCCTTTTGCGGTGCTATTGAGATGCCAGGATGTATTACAATTAGAACAGAAGTTTTAAGCAATGGTATGGCTAAGTTGAACATGAAGAGTCCAATGTATTTACCAAGTGACATTGAAGTCAAATTTGGTGGGTCCAGATACTTAACTTTTGAAGGGTTTTCTGTTGATGAAGATGGTAAGCAATTGTGTCTGGATACAACTGTTGCATATAGACAAACATGTCTTCGTGTGATTGAATACTTGAGAAGATTTGGTTACAATGACTACCAGATTTACTTGTTATTATCGAGTGCCCCAATAGAGGGCCATGTTGCTGGTATTGTTGATGTTCCAAACTCTTGTACTACAATTGGATTACCATTGGACATCTTTGACTTTGACATTTCACCAGAGACAGAAGCAGTCAAGAAAGACTTGGGAAACTGTGCTTTTGCAAAGGATGACCTGGAAGAAGGGTTTCCATTAACAGATGAACTACCAAATTTTATTCTTGATGTGTTGACCAAATAAACAATTGACTCCTAAGTCTTTTTTATGAACCAGTTTTGAAGCATTATAGTTAGTCATATAAAAATGTAAACATATGTATATGAATATTTATTGTAGTGTATTCTGATTTCCAACCAATGATAACAACCACAATCTCAATTACACACAGCACACATAACTTTGCGTCTGGAAACAATAGGATGTCTGATACGGATCAACCTACCGAAACAGGTTTGATATAACTAAGCGAAACAGCTGGACAAACATACAGCAATCTTCCATTTATAATTAATAGAGTGAATGGGTGATTACGACGGTAATAGTATTACTATTCTCATTACTTATTACCGTGAGTCACCTCGTTTTGTATCCATTGCGCCTGCTTCAAGAGTGACGCATTTCCGCGGAAATCAGTGGGAGATAATAGATACTAGTATAATTATTATAAAAGCTCCTCTAAATTTCTATATCAAATATTACAGGATAGCTCTCATATAATTATTAAAGTTTAAACCATAATTGATCACATAAACATCATCACCAAATAACCCAAGGCAACCATGTATATCCCTGAGGACTTCAAAGACGACGACATTGAAACCCAATTAGAAGTGATCGAGCACTGGCCTCTGGGGATCCTTATCAATTCATCCAAAACCAGTCTATTTGGCTCCTCCATAGACACCGAGGTGACACACATGCCATTTGTCATTAGACGTAAAGCTGATGGTAAAATCACTCTTGTTGGCCACTTGGCTAAGAACAACCCACAATGGCAAAAAATTGATGCAAATCCTGAGTGTTTGGTCATATTCAGAGGTACTGATAGCTACATATCCCCATCATGGTATGCTTCCAAAAAACGAGACCCTAAGGTTGTTCCAACATGGTGTTTTGCAGCTGTTCACATCCATGGGAAGGCCAGAATTATTAAGGATAAAGAAGAGATGCTACCAATATTGAACGAGTTGACTGATTCTGAAGAAGGAAAGAGACCTGAAGATTCTGAAACATGGAAAGTTAGTGATGCTCCTACAACTTACACTAATGGGTTGATGAACAAGATTGTTGGTATTGAGATTGAGATTGTTAGTACCGAAGGTAAGTTCAAGTTTGATCAACACAAAAGTGTTGAAGATGTTGAAAGCTTGATCAAGAACTTTAAAGGTGAAGTTGGTGGTGAGAAAGGTACTTCAATGGCTGAATTTACCGAAAAGTATGGTCTTACTCAACGTGATACAAAGGAGTAAATTGTGTTGTACGTCTTATATTTATTCTATTTATTATTCTATCTACCCAAATTTAACCACCAATCCAACTTTTTTGTAACATTAAACCATGACACATATAAAGACCCATTATTATTCTCCTTCCATAACTTCTGAACCAAAATCAAAACCTTTTGGTATACAGAAACACCAGCACCATTCTTTCTAATCAAATCTTGAAGCATTGATTCAATTTGTGATCTTTCATCAGCATTTGAACAACATGATCCCAAAATCATCATTGGGAAAGTTAGGTTCCTCAAGAAATTTGAATTTATATTGGGAGGTCTATTAATCAATATTTGTAAATCTTGTTTGAGATTAAATGATAGCACTTGAATTTCTGGCACAACAGGTGGTAATTTTTTAATCACTTGTTTTAAATAAATCTGAGCTGATAATTGAAACACTTCATAGAAAACCAAATGTGATTCATAATTCTCTTCAGGTAACAATGCAGACTTCTTATAAGACTCTAAGCATGACAAGTCAGGCTTGCACTGTTTGATTTCTTGTTCCAATAATTCAGCCTTTTGTATGAGATCAATCAACATGTTGTTCTTATCAGCTTCAGACATATCAAACATGCTCTTCATTGCATTATGCTCCACTTTCAAATTGATTATATCTGCAATAAGCACAACGATTGGTCTTATAGAACCTTGATATGGATCTTTGAGTGAATATTTTGTAGAGTTGTTATAGTTGAAAATCTCCCTGTAATCTTTACTTGAATAAAACGTTCCATTTTGGTTGGATTGTGAAGCTAATACATCAATGTAGATGAAATTCTCAGCCAATAATGATCCACCTTCAGACGAACAGTTTGTTATTAAATAATGTATTGTCCCAGGCATCTTGTTTAACAAATTATAACAACTTGTAAAATATAAAGCCCATTGATGAAGGTCTCCAAAAGAAACTTCCATATTAGTCAAGATCAAATAACATGCAATGTTCTTGATAAAGTTTTCCTTTGTTAAGTAATCATTTCTTGAATCCAACAATTTGATTAACCTTTCCAATACTTGCTCATCATTTTGATTTTGATGAGTTTCTCTATATCCCCAGTTTATCAATGCTAATAACACAGCTTCATCTCTCAATGCCAATGGAATATAAAATTTCGAATAATGGTTAAATTCTTGTGGCAATATACAAAACCTTGGTGAAATAACTGTGCAAAAGTATTCTAGATGTCTCAATTGATTTTGTGTGATATCAATGGGGAGTTTGATTTCAAGACCCTGGTGATAATGCAACATTGAGCTCAATTCTTGCCCAATGACATTTTCCACAATAACTGTATCAACAATGACATCTGTATTTTCACTATTGTCATTATTACCATTATTACTTGAACTTGAATTTGTAGTGATTGAAGATGAGTTGGTGGCTATGGTAGAAGTGACAGCAGATAGAGAAGCATTCGTATTGATGATTTGATCATGGATAGGATAAAAACAAGAAACTCCGCGTGCCATACAACTGGAACATATTGGTCTTTGCTCATCACACTTTTTTTTCCTCCTTTTGCAGTTCACACAACCATGTTTGGATCTCTTTGATAATGGTTTTTGAACTATTGTTGTTGACATGAGTTTGAGCCCCTAAAAAAGGAGTGTTAGTAAGAACAGAAATGAGTTTTCTATTATCCTATTGTCCAGATATTGCAAACCTTTTTCAAATAAACATCAGATATATTCAATTCCAGTATCCTCAGTATGTTATTTGTTGTGATTCTATGTATGAATCTGTTTTTTTCTTCTGATAAACAAAAAACAAATTGAAACAACAGGAAATGAACATTTTCATTGAAATAAAATCGATTAAAGAATCAACAAATACCACCATCAGACTCAGCATCAAATTCTCTTTCAAATGATGTTAAAATAAACAAAATAAGTAATTTATGATAAATACATCACCACTAGAGAATCGAACCACCGTCAAAGATATAATCTCTTGAGCTTCAGGTAAAATTGGGAAAAAATTTTAATCCAAAAACACCCAATAAAACAAGTTGTAATATCCTGATCAAATATCATTTACTCTTACTGCTATTCAAACCATTGCTCAAGTAGTCCACAGCCATGATTGGAAGCTCAAGCTCACACAGCAAATACATTGAAATCCCATCGATCGAGACTTCAAATCTAAAGATTAGATTCCAAAATGAAGAAGCAAACAAAGTTTTAAACAAAGTTAATGCTGTTTTAGTCACAGCTGTATTGTTGTTTGAAGCCTTATGGATATACACTGCCTATTTAACCAGCTCGAACACACAATCCCCATACTTCATCGTTTCCTTGTTGCTTGTTGTCTACAACTCTTTGTTCATCTTTGTCATAACTTTAGTCAAGTTGGTTCATTCTTGTGTTTTGAATGGTGATGATGGCTCATCATCAAAGAGTAAAGGCCGTCGTGGGTTTATCAAGAGCACATTGCACTCTCTGATGACACCAGAGATGAACAATGAAGTGCCATATGATTTGTTTCAAGAGGAGTTGATTAAGAAGTTGCCATATTTGCAACTACGTGAATCCAAGCTGAACAAATGGTCAGAGTCTCCTTTGGCAATGTTGAATGAGTATTATGTTGTGAAGAAAGGTGACGAATATATCACCATTCGTGCTGATAAGAGTGTTTACAACTTTGCGGTGATGTTGATTTGTTGTTTGTCTGTTTACCTGGTTGTGTGGTTGGTTACTGGTATTGTCACCTTTTCCAAGTGATGAACTCTATTAAGTGATTGCCATTACCATAAATACCATCAAGATATTCCATATTAAAACATCATCAGCAAAATAAAAATGCGATAAAATACAATAAAATCACCTTATCTAAAAGATCAACTGCTCGAATCTGATGGTTTAGATAAATTTTATTTGCTCAATCGGGTTTTGAATTTTTACTTAAAAAAATGGGGGTTCTTCAACATCTTCAAATTCTTTTACACACCTTTACAAATTGACAAGAAGAGTTCTAGATTGAAATATCAACTATCCTCTCATCACAATGGTTAAACAGAAATACACAGAAATCCCATCGGAAATCCCACAGGATCTTCCTTTAAAGACAAGCACCATCATAACCACTCCAGTGGATACCAATACCAATACCAATACCAATACCAATACCAATACCAATACCAATACCAATACCAATACCAATGCCATCACTGAAACTTCAAATCCTTCAGAATGCAAGATACGATTCCGCAATCATTATTGTAATAAAATTGCCAGCAGAATAAACTATGCCCTTATTGCACTGTTAATATGCACTGAATTTGCACTTTTCCTCGTGGCATTCAAATTCCATTCCAACACCCAATCCGCAATGTTTCTCATATCAATCCTACTGTTGGTTTACAATGCTTTATTGATCCTAGTGGTGTGTGTCATGAAGGTTGTGTCCACATTTTTCCAAGATTTCAAGAGTTTAGGCCACAAGAGTCTATTGAAATCAACGTTATTAACATTGATGGTTCCAGGAGAAGAAGCTAATGAAGTGCCAGTTGAACAGTTCAATGAGGCTATTAGAGAGAAATTACCACAGTTGAGTTCAATACAGAAGGATAAGTTGATGATGTGGGAGGAATCTCCAGTTGATATGCTAGATGATTATTTTGTTGTGGTCAAGAAGAGCACGAGTACGAGTACGGATGGTCATCTTGATTATACTATTGATGTTGGTGCTGACAAGGGGTTGAATAAGCACATACCACTTGTGGGAGTGTCTGTTGGAGCATACCTTGTGATTCTTGTCGTTGCTTTTGTTGTCACTCGTTGATGTGATTAATCATTACGTATACAGTGGTGAGATGATAGAACAGCAATAAATATTAAAACACAAAGTATGTGACTCGTAGAGCTTTGAGAACTGATATATAACTGTAGTATTATGCATTATAGTCTCGAATCTCGAATCTCGAATCTCGATCTAACAGTTGAGATAATAGAGGTGCCTCATGACGTCACTGATTGATTACATAAGAAAGGAGGAATTGTATAAAAATAAATCAATTGAATTATCAAGTTTCAACACAATTATCAATACAATTATCAATAAATACAACAATGAACACAGACACACCACAAGACTCCAAGCTTCCAACTTACGCTGAGATCCCACATGATGACTTTGAAAACAGTCTAAAGATCACCTTTGAAAACGATGCTGCTAACGCCCACCAGCTAAAAATAAACAAAATCTTAAAAGTCGCATTGGTTGCCTTTGAAATCTGGTTTATATTAGGATGCCTACTAACAAAGACCGGTAGTGCTATTTTTGTCATCTCAATCATTTGTGGTGGTTATTTAGGGATCGGTCTCTTGATCATTTTCATTACAATGCTTGTTTCAAGATATTCACCATCCTCAACAGATTTCAAAACCCTTGGCCGTCGCAGTTTCTTGAAAACCACAATTCTATCGTTATCTCAAGCATCAGAAGATGGTGGTGAAATCCCTTTGAATGTGTTCAACGCTGCCATGAGAGAAAGATTGCCTTCTTTACACTTGCAAGAGGATAATTTGTCCAATTGGTCAGAAACTCCCTTGGACATGGTTAGTGCATATTACAGCGTCACAACTAGAGACGACTATGTTATTATTGGTGCTGATAAGGATTTGGCTAATAATAATAGTGGGTGGTTGATTTTAAACATATGTAGTGCTCTTGGTGCTATTGGAACTTTGATACCTCTATTTTTTTGAACTTGATTGAATTCTATAACAGAACCATAACTATAAATGCAAATAGTATGACGATGAATATAATTATGAATATGAATATACAGGATAACTACTTATAACAATATTAAATACTGTATCGTCATTTCTTAAAAATGTTAAAACCAATTATGTCTGCAGCATGATAAACATCAATTAATAAAAATTATATAAAAAGAAGAAAACCACCGAGTCTGTAAGCTACAGCTAAGTATTCCCAATCTTGATTCATATATAATCTGTTTACGCTAAAGTTCAAACTGTCCCTTCCAAAGTTCAAACAATGAACATTGAACTTTCAGCTGCCACAATCAGTTTAATATACCTTTTATAGGATGATCAAATAATGAAGTATAAATAATGGCCATTATCATGTTATTCAATACAATGAATAATACACATCACGGTTCACCATAATTGAATCAATGACCTCCAATTCAACAGATTCTTCTTCCTCTTCTTCTCCACCAAAATTAAGCATTGCCATTCTTGGTGCAGGTCTAGTTGGTGCTTTTGCAGCAGTGACACTATCAAAGCTTCCAAACGTTGATATCTCCATCTATGAGAAAAGCCCTGGTCCCAGAGAAGCTGGTGCTGCTCTAACATACACCGAGAGTTCATTAATCACGCTGGGTAAAGTTCTTGATATCGATGAATTACAAGAGTTCTTGTACAGATCAGAGAGATATAAAGGTGTGACAGTGAGACACTGGAAAACTGGTGAATTCTTATCCTTTAAACTTCAAGATGGAAAGGATGATATTAGATATCAATCTGCAAAATCACAGAGAATCCAGATCCATAATTACATCTTGAACCATATTCCTCCAAATGTATTGAAATATGGGTATGAAACCACTGGTGTTAATTTGATTCCTACTGGTCATGGTGATAAGATCCAAGTTAATTTCAAAGACAAGGAATCCATTTTTGTTGATTTAGTTGTTGCTGCTGATGGTATTTATTCCAAGACTCGTCGTCAATTCACTGCTGATAAAGTTGTCTATAAGGGTGTTGTTGCCTATAGAAATGTTTTTGATGACAAAATCCTTTCACATTTGAACTTACCAGATGACTATACTGTTTGGAGAGGTCGAGGCTCTTCAGCAATGTTCATGACAAGATTAAAACCTGGTTTGTTCAACGTTGCAGCACATATTGCAGAACCAATTGAAGTTGCTAAAGATTTGAAATGGAATGTTACAACTGGTGAAGGCTGGGAAAAGAACAGATTGATTGAAGAGTTCAAAGATTGGGATCCTTTGATTGGCGAGATTTTAAAAGTCATGCCCGATGCTTATGCGTTCCCATTAGAAAGGGCTCCTTGGTTGACACATTTAACCATTGGAGATAAGATTGCCTTTGTTGGTGATGCTGCACATCCAACTTCTGGGCTTTATGGTGCTGGTGCTGGGTTAGGGTTTGATGATGTTTGGGCCTTGTATCTATCCTTATTAGAAACATCAAAAGCTTCAAAGGGCATCAGTTATGATATAAAGACTGCATTGTTTTTGTTCGATGAGACTAGAAGACACTTCTTGCATAAAGTTGTCGAACAAACCGATGTTGATACTCAAATTGGCCGTACTTTTATTTCCACAGCTAAGGATGATGAAGAATGGAGACAACGAGTTGCAAAGAGGTCTTTAGGCACATCATGGATCAAACAGCATGATGTTGAAAAGGAGTTTCTACAAGTGAGAGACCGACACTTTCTAAAGATCTATGGGAAATAGTTTGCTGGTACTAGGACTGATATATTATATAAGTATAATTATTAATATATAATAAATATAGTAATTAATAATTATTAATATAATAGTATAGTAATACAATAATATAATAGTATAGTAATATAATAATATAACAGTATAATACTAGTATAACAGTACCAGTATAAAGGCGTGCCCCTGCCAATTTACACTGTTTCCCCACCAAAAAAGATGATCAGCTAAACAGAACCAACGATAATCAAGAGTCATAAAGATATAGAAGAGGATAAAGAGATAGAGACACAATGATCAATCCAAACACCCGTGTCAACCAACTGGACGCCACGCTGCTAGACCAGGAACTCTACAACAACCTTCTCAAGCAGTCACTCTCCATCTTCAACAAAACAGCTCCGATATACAAGAGCAAATACAACAATGAGGTTGAATTGATTCTGAAGTCATTGTTGTTTAAATTCACAGTATGGGACAAGAACCAGACATATGGGCTGTTTCTACAGAACCTCAAGTTCAAGAACTTTGACAGACTGAAAAAGCTACAGTACTATGTCGTGTTTATTCTCGGGTATTATATATCAAACAAATTGCAAGGCTTTATTTATAGCGATGTGGATAGAACTACTGAGTCTGGTGGTGTCAAGAACAAATTATCCAATGTATTCAAGAAATCTTTCATCATAGGATCAAAGTTATACAAAGTGTTTTCATTTATGAATTTCATTGATTTTCTAATAACTG
>JAJLVX010000140.1:0-20727 GCA_030564525.1 Liangdongia berthetii | reverse complement strand
CAAAGTATGGTGACCCTTACTCTTGGTTGTGGTTGAACTGGAGCTTGGAGCTGATGACGAGCTCACCACTGATGAGCTAGAGCTGGATGGGCTTGAACTTGGAGCTGAAGAACTAGAGCTGGAGGAACTCGAGCTGGATGAGCTGGAGCTGGAACTTGGAACTGATGATGAACTAGAGCTGGAACTTGGAACTGAAGAAGAACTGCTGGAAATAGAAGATGCATCTTCAGAAATAGTCTGTGTCAAATCAAAAGTCAAAGTATGGTGACCCTTACTCTTGGTTGTAGTTGAACTGGAGCTTGGAGCTGATGACGAGCTCACCACTAATGAGCTAGAGCTGGATGGGCTTGAGCTTGGAGCTGAAGAACTAGAGCTGGAACTTGGAACTGAGGATGAACTGGAGCTGGATGAGCTGGTGCTGGATGAGCTGGAGCTGGATGAGCTCGAGCTGGATGAGCTGGAGCTGGAACTTGGAACTGATGATGAACTAGAGCTCGAACTTGGAGCTGAAGAACTAGAGCTGGATGAGCTGGTGCTGGATGAGCTGGAGCTGGAACTTGGAACTGATGAAGAACTAGAGCTGGAGCTTGGAACTGAAGAAGAACTGCTGGAAATAGAAGATGCATCTTCAGAAATAGTCTGTGTCAAATCAAAAGTCAAAGTATGGTGACCCTTACTCTTGGTTGTGGTTGAAGAACTGGAGCTTGGAGCTGATGACGAGCTCACCACTGGTGAACTAGAGCTAGAACTTGGAGCTGAAGAAGTGCTGCTGGAAATAGAAGATGCATCTTCAGAAATAGTCTGCGTCAAATCAAAAGTCAAAGTATGGTGGCCTGTTGTGGATGATGTTTCTGGGGTAGAGCTTGCTGTACTGGAACTTGGAGTACTGGAACTTGTATCTGTAGCACTAGAACTCTTGGTACGCTTACTCTTTGGGATATACTTTGAGAATGAGGTAGCATCTTGATTAATATCACCACCACTCAAATCTTCACCTGAATCTGATGAGGTAGTTGGAGCAGCAGTTGTTGATGTTGAAGACTCAGTGCTTGAGGTTTCAGTGCTTGAAGTAGTGGATGTACGCTTATTCTTTGGAGTGTATTTTGAGAATGAGGTGGCATCCTGATTAATATCTCCACCGCTTAAATCTTCACCTGAATCTGATGAGGTAGTTGGAGCAGCAGTTGTTGATGTTGAAGACTCAGTGCTTGAGGTTTCAGTGCTTGAAGTAGTGGAGGTACGCTTATTCTTTGGAGTGTATTTTGAGAATGAGGTAGCATCTTGATTAATATCACCACCAGCTAAATCATTGCCTGAATCTGATGTGGTTGTTGGAGCAGCAGTTGTTGATGTTGAAGCATCGGTACTTGAGGTTTCAGTGCTTGAAGTCTCAGTGCTTGAGGTTTCAGTACTTGAGGTTTCAGTGCTTGAAGTAGTGGATGTACGCTTATTCTTTGGAGTGTATTTTGAGAATGAGGTAGCATCTTGATTAATATCACCACCAGCTAAATCATTACCTGAATCTGATGTGGTTGTTGGAGCAGCAGTTGTTGATGTTGAAGTATCAGTACTTGAGGTTTCAGTGCTTGAGGTTTCGGTGCTTGAGGTTTCAGTGCTTGAAGTAGTGGATGTACGCTTATTCTTTGGAGTGTATTTTGAGAATGAGGTAGCATCTTGATTAATATCACCACCAGCTAAATCATTACCTGAATCTGATGTGGTTGTTGGAGCAGCAGTTGTTGATGTTGAAGTATCGGTACTTGAAGTACCCTTGTTCTTCGGTGTATACTTTGCGTAGGAGGTGGCATCCTCATCAATACTGGAACCACCTAAAGAAACACCATCTCTTTTAACCAATTCACCACCGTTTAGCGTAGTGAAAGTCAAGAAAGCTTCGGAAGTGAAATTGCGACCACTCTTAGGAATACCATAGAAATAGACGTAAAGAACGTCGTTTTCAGAGATAGTTCCTTGGTGTGTATATGATAAGACACCATCGTTGATGATGGCCTTGGCGGTTATTGGCTGTTGTTTATTAGCATTGGTGGCAATTTTGACGCTGTCGAACGTGAAAGAACCTCTAGAGTTCTCGTTTGTGGCATCAACTGTGACAGATTCCCATGGCCCCATGGCCCCTGGAATGGCAACTGTCCATTGCAAAGTGTTGTGTTTTCTAGTGGAAGAGAACTGGGGTCCTGAGAGTTGTGAAACAACTAGCGTGAAGAGCGCTGTTAGGATCGTTAACGCTGTAAACTTCATGAAAATGAAAAAATTTGAAGATCCAAGAAACGACTATGAAAGAGCGATACAACAGTGAATAGGTGAAGAAAAGAGAAAGAGAAAGAGAAGAAAGAAGAGAAGAAGAAGAAAATACACAAGAAGGGGCCTGGGATTCTGTTTCATTGCCTATATAATATATACATGTATTATGTATCCCATATCGCTACTGTAGGGTCAAACTTCAGGGTGAAATTGACTTTGTTTCTTTCCCTTCTCTGCTTCATCGTGCTGATTTACTATACTTAGTGTGCAGCTGGAGGCTGCAGTTGAAGAGTACAGCATGTTAGCTTAAGCTAGTAGATGTACCCTTTGAGAGTTGAAACGGTGGTTCTACAAAGTTCAGCTTCCACCTTTCAAGTTGCAAATCATAACCGAAGCCCTACTCAAGCGGCCCAAACATCCAGGGCCAGGGGCCAGGGCCACGAACTATGTAGTATGTAATGGTCAGTGGTCACTGTACTATAATATATCCATATAAAAACTTGAAACCAATGTTCATTTGAAAGCATAATCTCATCCATTCAGATGCCTCTGTGACCTGTCACACTGTCCTAGGAATCAGGATATGTACTTATTATTACTCAATGCTCAATGCTCATCCTGTGCAAAAAAATGTAAACTTATCACTTTTTAACCGAGACTATCATGCACACTGTTGCACAACTTAGAAAAAGGATGGCTGGAAGATGACTTTCAACTACGTGTACGTACTATAGTCTCTAATATCTATAAGTCGCCCTGTGAATTTCATCATTCAAACAATAACGAATCACGATTCACGATGTGTTGTACAATTTACAAGGCTCATTATAATTTATGACTACTCGACGACGCTCGTGAAGTTTTCGTAGTTCACTAGTGGAGTCGTGACTCGTGAGTCGTGAGTGAATGATGTACTCCAACAAAAGAGCTTGTAGCCTTGTTCCTAACTTCTAAGTCCATAATATTTTTCTTTGAAGCACCACTTACAGTTACTATGTACTATGTACATATGTACTATAGTACTACTACTTACAAATTACAATACAAACTTCAAAGGGGAATAAGAAACACGTTATTTATTCGTATTATATATCAACGGATCTAGATTCTGTGTACGTATACAGTTACCAGTATGGCTTTGAGAACTCCCATTTCATCCATCAGTTTCACCTCCGTCAACTGATAAATCTGTAGATTTGTCTCTGAATTTTTTTTCGGCTCACATTAACAATTTTAGAATGATGGGATTCTGGAATTATATTTATAGCTGCAATGACTTTAACGTACAACACCAAAAAATCAATAGTACATAACTAATAACAAGGCTCAAGGATCAAGAATATATTCCCTTTATCAACAGACTCACAGTCACGACTTATAAGCTGTAATTTGTAAATGTTCAATGTTCGCTACTAGTTAGAAGTTGAACTTGTTGTAACACCGCTATTATTTAGTGCTGCGTTATTGTGCATTGGTCCGTGCATATTGCAGGATTTAACTACTTCAAACTACATTCTCAAACAAGGATAAGAAAGAGTAACCAAACAACCAGATTTAATCGCCTTCTAAGTTCTAAGTTCTAACTAGTAATAAGCTCTTATGCACAGTTGTACTTTATCACTCCAGAATCCATTGTATACAAAAATAACTGAAGAATCAAGATATTCAAAACAATTAAATAATTATGGGTAAAGAATAAGAAACAACAAGCTGCTGTTATAATTGGTGTGTTGAGAGTCAGTCGACTCGAGGTTTCATGAGGCATGGTGACGCTAATTATAATATCATTATAATCTTAAGCAATGATTTAACTAAATAAGATCAATCTATTATGTCATATGTAGAAGAATCAAATTGGAAACATAGAAAGGAGCTTCTATGTTAGAACATGTCTAGAGCATACATGGTTCATTGGGTTCTGGGATAAGAAGCTGTAACAGAATCTCAAGAATTACTAACAACTGGGCTTTGGAACTCAATTGGTATAACTGTTAGTAATACTATAATTATAGTAAGCACTTATTAAGACAGAACCAACAGCTGTGTATGAGCTTTGTGATTTCTAGCAGGAACTGTTTAGTAGGAAAAAAAAGAGCTGAGTAACTTGAGTTCAAAATTCATAAATTGTAATATATGGTTGCTCAAACAACTACTAGCTAATACAAGACCCCATATTGATAAAGAAATGAATACAAAGATACGGTTCCCAGTGTGTACTATGTAGTTATGAACTTGCTAAATGCAATAATTAAATCACTAAGGTGACTAGAATTATGGATATAAGACTTAAGTGCTAATATTCAAGAACTAGGAACCTAGTCAAGAGTCAGTCTATTATTATATTAATTCAAACCAAATATCAAATACAAAAAAAATTAAATAGTTATAATATGTTTTCAAAATTTGAAACTCACACTTCAAGATGATGAAGATTAATTGTGATGTTGATACTCTTCGGAATGTACGTCGACGATTATTACTATGACCACTCAAAATATAAATTAGTAGTCATAACTTAACTTTAATTCTTGGATCTGTTTTGAACTGTACACTAGTGTAGTCTGTTGATAAATTTTAAAAGCTGGTTGCTTTGACCTGTTTATTTTAGAAATTATTCAATGATCTTGATTCTTTCCTTTGTTAATTCTCCGTTGCCGGAGGATTCTTTGAGGATAAAGATTCCTCTCAAAATAGTGTGTCAGAAATATAAACTAGTGTCAACTTTTCTTGGTCAGTTTATAATTAGTAATTAGTATTTAATGCAATAAAGGAAGTAAATATTTAAATGCAACTGTTTACAATTTGGATAAGTGGCTCCCTTTCCTTCAGGTTTCATCGTAATTTTCATATTTGTATTCAACAATCTTTACAAACATTTAAAAAAAGCATCTATCACATTTGGATTATGGATATCCGATTCAGAATCACAACACAATTGGAGTTTATGATTGTTGACTGTATCCCTGTCCACAGGGGCCAGAAGTTAGAACCTGTACTATTTTGAAGACCACTAATTTAAATTAGTTATCACCAATTCAAAAGCTGTACGTATCTTTTTTAAAAGAACTATAAATGGAACGGCTGTGCAGTTATCAACATTATAATTTATCAGTACGTAGTGACTCAATTCAAAATATTTCTACGGCAGTATTATCGATTATTTCATAGTTATTTCTCATTCTCTAATTAATTTTCTGTTATACGATATGCAGTAGTATATATATATTGTGTAATATTAATTTTTGGTCTGACTTGTTTTACGAAACTTCGAGATCCGTAGATCTGATCTGAAACCATGATTCATTAAGAGCTCAGATTTCTCTTCAAAACTGGGGTCTGTGATTTTAGATTAAAACAATTTGACTTAAACTTTTAGAGTACTTACTACTTAGTACTTAGAAGTTAGAACTCAGTTGAGTGGTAAGCACGCCTGATTCAATTTCTTTTAATGCAAAGATTACAAGGTGAAATAACTATTAGAAATACCTTGGGCTTGAGTCTTGGAGTCTGAATACCAATATTACTATCTACATTTCACTACAAATCTTCTATATAAAAAACCGTAATTTAAAAAACCCTATAAATACCAGTGTTTTGAATTAAAAACATCGATTAATATTAACCAGAACTACTTTACAACAAGAAGAACAACATAGCACCGAACAAAGCGGAGGAAGAGGCAGCAATACCGTTAGCACCACCGTTGTAAGTAGAGACAGCAGCAGAAGAGGAAGTAGCTTCAGTAGCAACGGAAGAAGCAGAAACTTGAGCAACAGTAGAAACAGCAACTTCGGAAGAAGTAGCTGGGGCTTCGGTGGTAGTAGAGGCTTCGGTCGTGGTAGAAGCTTCAGAGGTTGTGGATGGAGCAGCAGAAGCTTCAGAGGTGGTAGATGGAGCAACAGAAGCTTCAGAAGTGGTGGATGGGGCAGCAGAGGCTTCAGAGGTAGCAGATGGGGCAGCAGAAGCTTCAGAGGTGGTGGAAGCGACTTCAGAAGTAGAAGTAGAAGTAGCTTCAGAAGCAGCATCTGTGGTGGAAGTTGGAGCAACAGTGAATGTTAGAACTTTACCAGAGACAGAGTGTGTATTGGTGAAAGAGGAACGCTTGCTCTTTGGGGTGTAAGAAGAAAACCAAGAAGCATCTTCGTTAATGGTACCATCACCACCAATAGTAACTCTCTTAACCAACTTGGAATCAGCGTAGGTCAAAGTCAAAGCAGCAGATGGGTTAAATTCCTTACCACTAACTGGGGTACCGAAAAAGTGAACGTATAAGACATCTTCGTCAGAAATACCACCGTTGTGGGTGTAAGACAAGGCACCAGCTTGTAGGTTAGCTTCTTCAGAGGCATCTTGTTCTTCTTGGTCGTTGACAGCAACCTTAACAGAGTCGAAAGTGAAATCACCCTTGGAGTTTTCGTTGGAAGCGTCCAAAGTAACGGCGGTCCATGGGCCCAAAGAACCTGGAATTTGAACAGTCCATAGCAAACCGTTTGGATGTCTGTAACCAGATAGGTGGGCTTCAGAGATGGCAGCAGCCAATGAGCATAAAGAGGCAATTAGGGCAGCAGATGTGAACTTCATTATGGTATTTGTGTGTTTGTTGTAGCTGTAAGAAAACAAAAGTTCCAAAATTTAAAAGAAGAATGAGACAGCAGGACGAGGAATTTTATGACTTTATAAGAAATTACGCATATTGATTGGCCGTTCTGCAAATGACAAAAGTTGCATAATTCTTGAAAGGGGGCAAGCATCTAAAAGTCAGATTTAGCGCGTGCCATCTGCATCGATATAAACAGTTGCTGCATGTTTCCGCACAATTAGTTCCCATAGTGACATCTAATTCCTTTTGGGAAATAAGCCAATCCTGATTCGTATGAATCGTATCAGAAGTTAGAACTTCTTATGGAAACAACATCCCTTTCAAAAAACATGTTCTCTCATGAAGGTAAACAAATCTCTGTTCTGAAGCACTAAATCTTAGATCAAAGACAGACTTGGTTTCCTAAGATCTGGGTTTGAATTGGAAGAATTTCTCAAATTTCAACCTGAATAAAGACTCCCTTCGTACCACCACGATGCTGGTAATTTCACCTTGTTTGTAGTGTTGTTGATGGCTGATTACTTTTCCCAATGCACGTTTCAGTCTATCACCACAGCTAATATGCATGTGAAAAAATAAAAAAAACTCTGTATGTATCATTATGCACATTGTGCGGTTTATCCAGCTTCAGTTCAAGCATTATGGTTTATTTTTTCAATTCTTGTATAAACTGCAACCAATTTGGTAGTCGATCCGGCGCAGTATAAATTACCAAGCTACATGGTTGAATCTTGATCAACGATAAGCTTATAGTAGTAGTAGTAGTAGTAGTATAAAACTTCAGTGTTTCAAACTTCATAAGTTCATTTAAAAAAGCTGTAATTTATATCATCTAGATTTCAGGAATCAGCTTACTATCTAGTAGAAAGAGTCGAATTTTTTTCATGTTGACATCACTAGAATTGTGTTTCTTTTTTTAAAGCACAGCGGTGTATCTCAGATCTAGCTCTTTCGGATTTTAACTTTTAAGCCAACATTGAACAGAGGCTTTCATTAATTCAAGAATTAATATAGTATTGGCTAATAAAACAATTGTAGAAATAAAAGTAATATAACACTTAGTATATTTGGTATACTATTATATGATATATAATGTGGTTTAAAATCAGAAATAATCAATTCCATAATAATTATTATTAACATTGGCATTTTTTTCCAAAAAAAAATCAAATTCGCGGAAATTTTTGAAAATTGAAGTTTAACTAGTGCATTTATTGTAGGTTCTTTGTTAAACTTGAATATATCAAATTTTGCGCGCGTGCGCAATATGGACGATAATCAATTATTTTTAATTGTCTATTACTTGGTCTTAGGTCGTTTGGCTTTATAATTTCATTAGATCCTGATTTTATAGATTTTTTCAAGTTTACGCATATATATGACTTTGACGTATATTGAAAAAAAAAGTAAACACTATGTACATAGTTACTAGTGCTAGTACGGGCAATATAGGCCCTAGGCCCTAGGGTGCATTGGTTTAACAGAATATAATTTTATTATTTATGTGTGGCCTTATATAATTATTTTAATGATTGTATAAATTTACATATATGACCATTGATGATTGTTATACTAGTTCAAATTAGGTTATCTCAAAAAATCAAAATTGATCATACAGAATCTGTCAAAAATATTAACAAATGTCAAAATAGTAACTAGTAACTACATAAACAAACAACTTACAATATCAAGTATATGATGCTTCATTCCTTATTTATTCTTCAACAAAGCCAATATTTTTTGTTTGCATATTAGTATAATTATAAAATATTGAGCTGTTAGCATCTACACACTTGAAAACTACAGAAGTCAAAATTAAATACCAAACAATATTATATATTCTAAACTGAAGTCCATTTAGAACCCTTTATTACCCAACCCAGAGAAGTCTCTGAGTTCATGCAAAATTAATAATTAAAACCAAGTAATTTGTGAAATAAAATCACAACAAAAAGAACATCAAAGCACCGAACAAAGCAGAAGAGGAGGCAACCATAGCGTTACCAGCAGCTTCGTATGTAGAAACTTCAATGGCAGAGGAAGAAGAAGCAACAGCTTGGGTAGCAACGGTTGGGGTAGCAGAAGCGGAAGAAGCTTCAGCAACTGGAGTAGAAGCAGCAGAGGCAGCTGGAGCAGAGGCAGCTGGAGCAGAAGCAGCTGGAGCAGAAGCAGCTGGAGCAGAAGCAGCTGGAGCAGAAGCAGCTGGAGCAGAAGCAGCTGGGGCAGAAGCAGCTGGGGCAGAAGCAGCTGGAGCAGAAGCAGCTGGGGCAGAAGCAGCTGGGGCAGAAGCAGCTGGAGCAGAGGCAGCTGGAGTAGAGCTCAATGGGCAAGTGGTAGTGTAGATAGTTTCAACACCAGAGACAGTGGTGGTGATAACAGAGGTTTGTTCAGCTGGAGCAGAAGCAGCTGGAGCGGAAGTAGCTGGAGTAGAACTCAATGGACAGGTGGTAGTGTAGATGGTTTCAACACCAGAAACAGTGGTGGTGACAACAGTAGTCTGTTCAGCTGGAGTAGAAGCAGCTGGGGAAGAAGCAGCTGGAGCGGAAGTAGCTGGAGTAGAACTCAATGGACAGGTGGTAGTGTAGATGGTTTCAACACCAGAGATAGTGGTGGTGACAACAGTGGTTTGTTCAGCTGGGACGGTAGAGTTACTGTAAGCTGGAGCAGAAGAAGCTGGAGCAGAAGAAGGAGCTGGGGTGGAAGACAATGGACAAGTAGTAGTGTAGATTGTTTCAACACCAGAGATAGTGGTGGTGATGACAGTGGTTTGTTCAGCTGGGGCAGAAGAAGAAGCAGCAGCAGAGGAAGAGGAGGCTTCAGAAGAGGAAGCAGCAGAGCTGGAAGCAACAGAAGAGGAGGCTTCAGAAGAGGAAGCAGCAGAGCTGGAAGCAACAGAAGAGGAGGCTTCAGAAGAGGAAGCAACAGAGCTGGAAGCTTCAGAAGAAGAGGCAGCAGAGCTGGAAGCAGCAGAGCTGGAGGCTTCAGAAGAAGAGGCAGCAGAGCTGGAAGCAGCAGAAGAGGAAGGAGCAGAAGTTGAGGAAGCGTCTTCAGAGATAGTGTTGGACAAGTCAAAAGTCAAAGTGTGGACCCCCTTGGAACTGGAAGGAGCAGAACTAGTAATAGAGGAAGCAGCAGAGCTAGAAGCTTCAGAAGAAGAGGCAGCAGAGCTGGAGGCAGCAGAAGAGGAAGGAGCAGATGAGGATGGGGCAGAAGTAGAGGAAGCATCTTCAGAGATAGTGTTGGACAAATCAAAAGTCAAAGTGTGGACCCCCTTGGAACTAGAAGAAGTAGTACTAGTGGAAGAGGAAGTTGTAGAAGTGGAGGAAGCGTCTTCAGTGATAGTGTTGGACAAGTCAAAAGTCAAAGTGTGACCTTTCTTGGTACTTGAAGAAGTAGTAGTAGTAGAAGAGGAAGTAGTAGAAGTAGAGGAGGTAGTAGAGGTAGAAGAGGTTGTAGAAGTAGAAGAAGCATCTTCAGAAATGGTGTTGGACAAGTCAAAAGTTAGAGTATTTTCCTTTGTGGAAGTGCTAGAAGCATCTTCATTGATGTCACCACCACCCAAAGCAATACCAGCTCTCTTGTTCAAGGCTTCTTCTGGTTGAGCGACAGCAATAGCAGCCAAAGCTGTGATAATGGAAACGTTTGAAAACTTCATTTTTATTGTTCTTTGAATTTAGCGAATGTAATAGATTTTTTCGATATATCAAAAAAGAGCGAGTACTAATAACTTAACGAAGTTATGAAAAGGCGTGTTTGTTTATTTATATTCGTTGACTTGGGAAAGTCATAAACCTTGTCAATGATATGAAGATGCTTCGCTGAAATTCGATGCGCGCAGGCAGACCGTGTTTTGACCAATAAGCGATCAGGTGGCGAGCTTACTTCCCACATATCTCTGCAAGTGATGTATTGTGATGTACTGTAGTGCGTCAAAGCATGCTGATGCAGGCATGGCATTTAACAAGGGGAAACGCTGCAACCTGCCAGTCATTGACCACAACAAATATTCTTTAACAGTGACCTACCAAACGTATAAGGATATAGTTTGGTTTAAAGTTAGATTCATATCAATTCTGAGATCTTGAATCTATCATCTGGGATCTTGTTTATGGTTTTTTTTTAAACAGTAGTATTTCAATAAAAAAATCTGACGTTATTAATATGCCTCTCAATTTGCCTGATCACCAATGTACATATTGGTACTGCGTGGCACCGGGTTTAGCCTGGTTATATGAAATTAAGCTGGCCTTTAAGGGAGAATTTCCTAAATTAACCAGTGCGTTGCTGTAACTGTAAGGTCAAGCCTGCAAAGAGAGGTAAAGAATGCGTATTGAACACTTTTATTACCGAACAGGAGCAAAAGTAAACAATGACTCAAAGCGTAATTATAGGGGATGATGATCTTTAATTAAAGAAGTGAAATTATGGAATAGGTTACAATTGACAGAGATTGTTAATTGTGCTAAATTCTTTGAAGTTTGAATGATGAATCATGATGCTCTTGGAAATTTTAATTTAGTTTGTTTGCTTGTTTATTCGTTTTTTCTTTATTCGTTTTCGCACAGTGGCATGTGCAGTTGTCCCAGTTAATCGAGGCGGAAGTTGTACTATTTATGGGTCAGCCAATTTAAGCCAGCCAGAGGATCTATTTATAGTCGTATAAGACGATTCACGAACAAAACTTTCAACGTAAACAAGTTATAACAAGAGTAAACAACTTGAGTAGTAAAAAAGTATAAAAAACAACCAAAAGACACCATGGGTGTCCATGGGAACCAAGGAACAAAATCGGAATGCCTAAGTGTATCTTATCATACATGATGATACGAATCAGAAACAAAGTTAATCACCTCCTTCAAGCAGCGTGTAGTCTAGTGCTGGAACCTAAAAAGAATGAAATGAATTATGTCTTGGTTGTTTGTTTGTAACTTTGTTGGTTTTACTACTATTTTAATTTTCGCTAATTACGATGGACATCAATGATCAGATTCAGGATTCAGGAATCAGCACAGCACATGCCACATGCCATATATAAAATTTTAATTGCTGAAAATAGAAACATAGAGGTTGTGAAAGTTGATTCGTGAATCGTGATATAAAAGTTATACATAAACCTCTAAATATGCAGCAATTGTTAGTAGAAGATGACGCAAGTTTGATTGATTTCAAAAAAAAACTGTAACGTACTAACAATTTACAAAACAAAAGAAAAGGAGGTGCCTGGGCCCTGAATCATCATCAAATACAATTGCAAGCCCAAATTATACACTACGCTCTGGAGAGTAGATTAAAAGGTACATTGTCGTCTGACATAAGGACAACTAAACAATCTATCACTATCTGACAATCTGGATTATGGACACCTCCAAGTTCCAACTTCCAAGTCCACTCCACACTCATCACACCGAGCATTGCACTAAACATTAGAAAGCATTACCTTAGGCATCAGACTAATTATTGTTACACAACATAGAGTATAAATTAAGCTTTCCAGAATTTTCACTATTTTTGTTAACTACACTCTGAATCCTGACTTTTATTGCTGATTTATCTGTTTCTAGCCATTAACCAACCATTTTCAGAAGGTGTAGTTTTCATGGCAACCGCTTCACCCATAAACATGAAGGTGGATTTAATAGGGCCAGACAAAACGCCCTACAAAAACGGTAAAAGAACATACCGCATATCGCAACATACCGCATGATTATTGCGCAGAACAAGTCGAGTAGCTTGACTGCCCGCTTTGGATGGTCAACTTGGTGACTACACATTTCTTTGTAATACAAAATTCAAAGACATCATATAAATAGACATCTTTCCTCATAACCTTTTCCAATTCTAAAACTATTGTTGCAAAGTAACCTGTTTATTTTATCACTATCCACTCGCTTATCAAAAATGCAATTCGTTCCAGTCCTAGCTATCGCTGCGGTCGCCGTCGCTCAACAAGCCGTCTCCCAAATTGGTGATGGTCAAGTTCAAGCTTCCACCGCTACTGCTGCTGCTGCCTCCACTGCCCAAGCTGTTTCTCAAATCGGTGACGGTCAAATCCAAGCTTCCACCTCAACTGCTGCTGCTGCTTCCACTGCCCAAGCCGTTTCTCAAATCGGTGACGGTCAAATCCAAGCTTCCACCTCCACTGCTGCTGCTCAATCTACTGTTGCTGCTGTCTCTCAAATTTCTGACGGTCAAATCCAAGCTACCACCACTGCTGCTGTCTCTGTTTACTCCGCTGCTGGTTCCAGAATGCAAGTTGGTGCTGCTGGTGTTGCCGCTGCTGCTTTCTTGTTGTTGTAAGTTTTCCATGCAACACTTTTATGAATTAGCAAAAATTTACCACAATGGGGCTGGGGATTTAGTATTTAGTTATCGGTGTATTATTTTATATTGAATACGAATCTCCTTGGTTATCATAATGTTTATTACGGTTTAAGGTATGTAGTTTGTTGTCCATCATAGCCTATAAGTTAACTAGTTTGTAGTACCACTTGAATCGGAAAGAATGAAAATTTGATGGTGTGCATGTACCGTTAATATTACATAATATATTACTAACACATAAAAGAGTGTGTGTACCATTTTTGGTGATATTTCGTCTAAATTTGACACCAAGTCTCAATCCATGGCCTGTTGTGTTGTTGTTTATAAAGGCAATTATTCACTAGTTATACCAAATTTGAACACAGCGGGTAAGATTTTCTCATTGGTAAGCATTCTATAGGACGCTAGGAACGAGTTACATTCAACTTTCAAGCCATTAACACTACCAGTTTATTTTGTTCAATGTTCAAAATAGTGCTCTTATCCTACTTGCTAGGTGGGTTGACTTTCCCGCCATTGCTAATATATATTGTGATATACATATTGTCTAAAACATTGCCAGTCTATGAGGAGGATACTCAAGATGATGATCTTTCAGATTTATCATCTAAGGATTTGAAGATGACCGAATTGGAAGAGAAACAAACTTCTGGTGTTCAGGCGTTCAAAGAAGGGTGGATGGTTGTCACTAGAGAGTATTCAACATTCACACAATCTTCAGCATCAGGAAACAGTGACAAGAGCGCTCCTCCATCATCAGAGGAAAATAACAATAACAGCAGCACCAGTGGAAGTGCCAATGGGAAGAGTTACACGAATGCCTTGTACAGACTTGTTAAGCCAAAAAGTGCAAAAGAAACAGCGGATGATAAAGATGAAAAGAATAAGAAAACTGTGCGTCGCAAAAATAGATATTATGGTGTTTTAAGACATAGTAACTTGTTTTTGTACAAAGATGAATTACAGAAGGATGTTCAACATGCAATTGTCCTAAACAACCATGTCGTGACAATGTGGCCAAGAGACTTAACTGATGGTGCCTTGTTTACTAAAAGGTCTGCTATTTGTATCTTGAAAAAACATCCAAAGACTGAGGGTGATTGTCCTGAAGCTACTGCTACTATTTTAGAAACTGGTGTTATCCCACCAAAAAATATGGGGTTCTTTATCTATCCAGAAACAAATTTTGAAAAAGAAGATTGGTACTTTGAATTGATTAAAGCCACCAAGAAGGAAAATTTCATATCTACTGGTACTGAATTGGATTTAATGGAATCTTCTGTTTATGCAAACGCTCTACATTTCAAGACTGCTGATATGATGGAATTGATCCAAACTTTGTATTCTTCCGAAGGTCAATTGCAAACTCGTTGGTTAAATGCATTGATTGGTAGATTATTCTTAAGTTTACAATACACCAAGGTTTTTGAAAACATTGTTAGATCAAAATTGTTAAAAAAACTGGCAAAGATTAACAAACCAGGGTTTTTGGAAGATTTCCAAGTGAAGAAAATTGATGTTGGAAACAGTGCTCCATTCTTATCTTATCCAAAGTTGAAAGAGCTGAACCCAGATGGTACTCTAAAAGTTTCTGTCAATTTTACATACACTGGTAAATTATCTTTACAAGTTGCAACAAAGGCTAATATCAATTTGGGTACTCATTTCAAAACTAGAGAAGTCTCTTTGTTACTGGCTGTGACTATCAATAAAATTGAAGGACCTTTGTTATTGATGCTTAAACCTCCTCCATCAAGTCGTATTTGGTATACATTTGAAAGTTTACCTAAATTGGATTTAACAATCGAACCTGTTGTTTCTCAAAGACACATTACTTACGGTTATGTTACTAAAACAATCGAGAACAAGTTTAGAGATGCCATTAAGGATTCTTTGGTTTTACCATACTGGGATGATCTATCATTCTTTGACACTACCCAAGAATTCTTCAGAGGTGGTATTTGGGACGTCTCAAAGAGACCAGATTCAGATGCCAATGTTGGTGTTGCAAATAATGAGGATATTACTGATCAAGATTTCACAGAGCAAGGTTTGAACAAGGAGGAAGGTGAAAATATTGCAACCGGTTCTAATTCGCACTCTGAAACTGCTTCTATAAAGTCAAGAGCAACTACTGCAACTTCAAACTTGAAAGTTAGACATTCATTTATAAAGGATCCATTGTCAACACCAGATACTGATACTTTCAAGTTTGACGACGAAGAAACTGCTACCAATTCCGTTGCTGCAACTGAAGTTGATGATCTAGAAGAAGACGACAAGGATGACATTTCTTTTGATGGATCTTTTGAATCTATTCCGTTAGATAAGGAGAAAAGATTTTCAAGAAATTCCACCATAAATACTTTGTCAGATGAAGCTACAGCTTCTAAAAAGATGTTATCAAATCAAATTAAGAAGCTTGGAAAATGGTATAGTGGAACAAAGCGTGGTAATGGTAACTTAAAGAATGATAAATCATATACTCCTCCAGAAATGATCCAAAACAGAAGACCAAGAACAACATCTTCCTCTAGATCTTTAAGCGGTGCTTCGATTGAATCTGATGATCATTTACACAAACCTGCACCACAAGCTCATAATTTCCCACCAGAGTATCTGTACTCTCTACAAACGCAACAACCTGATACTGAAACAACAACAAAACATATTGCACCACCAAGAGTGCCAGACATGATTTCTCCATACTCACCTACAGTTAGTTCCCCAGTGAGTAATTTCAATCCAATAGAGAATTCACCACCTTCAAGTCCAAGAAAAGTTGTTTTCCCAAAGAGAAAACCAGTCACCAGTGACGAGTTTGCAATGTCTGAGAAGGAATTGGATGGTATTAAACTACCAAATGTTTATCGTGTTCCTCCAGGACCTGTTCCTCCTGTACAATTACAAAGAGATGCTGTTGGTGAAACCACAACAACTACTACCGGTCCAGATGGAACATCTACCACCACTACAACAAATTCACAAGGTACAACCACAACCACAACTTCTGCAGAAGGTGCCATTACATCAGAGATAAAGAGACCAGAACCAGAACTAGAACTAGAACCAGAACTAGAGCCAGAAGTCCCAACAGAACTAGGACCAGCAGCTCAAATAGAATCAGAAGTTTCAGTTCAAACGTCAAAAGATCAATTGGATGCCGCGGAAGAGAAAGTCCCTGACTATGAAACTGTTATGAATGATGAAAAGGAAGAACAGGGACAATCTACTCTAGAACCAGCTGCTATTACAACTGCAACTGGAGTGAAGATCAACCCTAATGCTGTTCCTCCTCCACTACCATCGAGAGAAATCCCAGAATCCGAAAGATTAATTTAAATTACAAATAAATATTACAACATTTTATTCTATGATGAATATAGATTTATTATGGCATTACCAAAATGCCATCCAACCAATATACATTTGACACAGGTTTTCTAAAGATGTAGCTTGTTGAATCAAAAACTCTGCTTGACCTTGAACACTAACAGGTAAACCTTCTTTATCCAAAATACCTCTAATTTTTCTTCTAATTGTAGATAATGCAGCATGAGGTGAATTTTTATGCTTTCTTTTGTTCGACCAGTCCATAATTGGGTCATGAATAAAACTTTCTAGGATATTCATCAATGTGGTTTCATTATTTCTAAGTAAGCTCAACGTAACTTCACTAGATTTTCTAAATATACCTTCCACACCTGTAACTCCAAATGCATCTATCATGTTTTTTGTTAATCTAAACGGAACACGCTCAGGAACTGCCAGTTCTAAACCTTTCTCAAAAAGACAGTCAAAATCAACATGTAGAATACTTCCATCCTTTTCATTGAACAACAAGTTTTCTCCATGACGATCACCAAGACCCAACATATACCCAACCATTGACATGACTGCAGTGGTTCTTGTGTAATTATTTCTAGCATCATACCAGGAAATCGGATCAGGAAAGTTTTCATTGAACCATTGATACAACACAGGAGGGTATTTATCCAATATTTCTGTTTTGAATAAAACAGCTTTTTCTGAAACTTCGCAATCTCTGTCTAAAATCTTTCGTATTCCTGGAACATCTAGCCCAATATTGATGTTTGAGTAATGTGTTTTCAAAATGTCTCTCATAGTTCTACTGTTATCAACCCATTCTATAATACCATGATTTTCATTCAATGGAACAACAGCATATCTTTTGATTTGTAATTTTCTTTTTTCAGATTCATAATCTTTCTTCAAAAGATGGTCAACCATGGATGTCAATTCCATCAACTTGGCATCTTTTCTTAAATCATCATTTGGTTTGCATAAAATACTATATGATAAACCATTTGAACCTCTTAGATATAAATGTCTTGGTTGTTGCATTGAAGATAAAACATCAACTCTATCTTCAAACTTATGAATGAAAACTCTAGATGATGATGGAAATGGGTTATGGTTCTTCAAAGATGTTGCTGTAATTGGTAATGTAATTTCAAAATTTGTTTTAACAGGCACAACTAATGGGGATGGAGTAACGCTTTGATCAAATGCAAAATCTTCTTTTAGAGATAAAGGCCCTTTCACCTTACCCAATTTCTTGGAGGAAACCTGAATTAATTCATTGAAAAGTTTTTTAGATTGTTGAACCAATCTTTTATTATTTTCATTTGCCTCGCCAGTTTCACTTGTAAACAAGTCCAAAATCTTTTTAGCCTTTCTTGCTCTTTCTTGCTGAGTAGATCTATATTGAGCTAAAACAGACCAAAGAACTTGTGATGGATATTCTTGAAGAACAAAATTAGATATCATCAATATTATTTGGCCTGTTGTTCTAGTTGGGTGCAGTAAACGTGAAAGCAATTGAGACAATACAGTATACCACAAGTACTTTGGAAAACTTTCAGCAGCCTTGGCAATATCACCTTCAATTATCTCTAAGAATTTCTTCTTTTCGTGAGATAGAGCAAACTTTTGTCCGTCAGGAATCTCATTTGGAACTATACTAATATCTTCAGCAAAGTCCAACCAAACCGTAATAACTTTGGGCAAAGCTTCATAGAGATATTTGATACCAAATTGCATAGACTTCAAATAGTAATGAATAGTGAACCGTTCATACTCACCACATATATTCTTTGGATTAATTTTTTCAGCACTTGGTGTGGTTTTCAAATCCAAAATCTTATTATAGTATTTACCTAACGCATAATATGGCTTTTCCCAAGTGACATCCAGTTTAATAGCTTCTCTATACTCCTCAATAATTTTTGTTGAACTACTGTTATTGGAAGCATCTAGCCATTTGGTATATTTCAACTGAACTGAGGCTTGTTGTCTTGAAGTAAAACCATCAGACTTTTGATTTTTCATGGCATCCATGATTTTCAAAGCTCTTTGACCATCACCTTGAGCCCAAAGCAACTTAGCAAACTCAATATTACTATCCGGTGCTTTCAAAGCAATAGCATGCATAATTGAAGATGTTGAAATATCCAAACGATTATGCTTTCTAGCAAGTTTAGAACTTTGTACCCATACATTTCCAATATCAGTAATGTTGTAATCTTTAGCCGAAATTATATTAGCAACACGTCTCAAAGACCACAATATCCAATTTGGATGAAAATCATTACCAGTAAACTTGATTTTTGTATTCATTAATGATTTAATGGCATCAAATCCTCTTGGCGTGGATTTATCACAAACAGCTTTCAAATCACTTAAACCATGAAGCAAAATCAACGCATCACGATTCTTACTTAAAGATTTCGTAGACAAACTCAAACGGTTAGCAATCAAAGAATAGGCATCTGATAAACATTTGTTCATAAATTCCAAATCATTCACTTGAGATGATGTCAAAGATTTTGCAACATTGTAGCTCACCAAAGTATCAACATTTGTAAATTCAGGCGAACATTCAACACGCTTGATCCATTTGGATAGAGAGTCAAATTTACCAGACATCACAGAAGAAATAACACCAATGTTTAACCAGTCACTGCTTAATTGCTTGTCCTGGACATCTAATAATGAATCAAGTTTCACTAAAGTTTGATCATAAAGCTCATGGGTGTATAATGAATCTAATAACCTAGTATCCGAATTCAATTCAATATTCATTGATGTATCACCCAAGGCCTCAAAACAATCTTGGGCCATTTTCCAGTTATCACTATATTCCAGCTCAGTGATTCGATCATTTAATGATTTATCTGAAAACTTTTTCAAAACACCATCCAAAGAGTCAAAGTCTCCAATATTAGCATACATGCTTTGTAACGTCTTGAAAAAAGTTGGCGAAGTGTTATCGCCAGTGTTTCTGTAGCATTGTTCCATATAAAGAACAGCTCTTTCATAAGAGTTACATTGGATTGATCTTTCGGCAATCACATCTTCTGGGACAATATTCAACAAACCTAAAACTTTAGTAATAGCTGGATCTGTTTTTTTGATGTTTCTTCTTTTTAACATTTGTTTTCTTGCAAATACCCATTTTTTAAAGTAATCCAATAGAGAGAAAATTGACTCATAACAAAGCTTCAAAGTTTCACCAACATAGGCATTTACCGTGTTTAGATCAATATTTAAAATTGTAAGGATTTCAATCTCTATGTTACGAGTAGATTCATCATCTTCAGATATCACCAAATTCAAAGCAGCATAAGGAAGAATAAATGAACAAAATGATAAGTCCTGGTCTTTAATTAGCGATGAACAGACAGTAAAAATATCGTTACCAGAGATTTCAGATCGTTTTAAAGAGTCAAGGGTGAATCGACGTAACCAATCTGCATGTGTTTGCTCCTTCCTGTATATTGGATATTTCAGCAAAGTGTACGAACTCACACTAGCAGAGTATTTAGAGCAAAGTAAAGGCGTCAATGTTGATCTTGCAACATCACTAAATGATGCCCATATCAAATATTCTGGATCATTAGGGTTCATTTGGGTAACATCAACCTTAGTAGAATCTAATCCACAATGTTTCAAAAATTCTTGCATTGCATACGCCAAAAACAATTGTCTTCTTGGATCTTCAGATGCCCAAAATGCAGGGACAAGATGGCTTTCAATCACACGAATCAAAAATCTAATAGTTTCTCTTGAGTCATCGAAGTTTGAGGCAACAACCAACTGCTCTCTATTTTGAACAATCTCAAACTTTGTTGGATCTAATGCACCAATCAAACCAAGACATTTTGAACATAAGATTGATATGTCCTTATTGTTTTTGAATTTATGTAAAATGTCAAACAATGCTCCAAATAAAGCAGAAACAACTGGCGCAAAACCTTGTCTAATCAGGTAATTGGAATAAAACTCTTGTTGATATTGGGCCATGAATCTTTTTAAATCACATAATGCTTGAGTAACGACATACTTATTATCATTAGCCAATCTTCTTGTTATATCAAAAAGCAACATGTTTGGCTTTTCATTTGATTTGAAGAGACTTGGTACCATTTTGTAAACTTCTAGTAATTCATGATTTCCAGATAACGAAAAGAAACAATGCATGTTCTTATTCTTGAAAGTATCAAATTTTCCAAAAAGGGATG
>JAJLVX010000139.1:0-20810 GCA_030564525.1 Liangdongia berthetii | reverse complement strand
AAGTTAGTAAAGGTTTGGCTGATCCAGCAAATTCTCAAGATTTGATTCTATCTGTTGTGACTGGATTGGCCCATTATTTGAAACTATTGATTAGATATGGGTTGAATAACTCTTTATTATATGATAGAGTTACGAATTCTACTGTTGCTTTGGATAAATTTCTAAGAGATATTAGAATGCATGAAACTGTTCCAGATGACCCGTTAGACAAGCTGGATATTCCACTGGATGCTTCAGATCTTTGTTTCCATTGCAACAAATCAATTGAGAGTTCTTGTGTCCAATACAAGGATAAGAGATGGCATATTGAATGTCTGCATTGTTCAAAGTGCAACAAGAACTTGCAAAGTTACAGTGGTATTGCTGACGCTTCATTTAATTCAAACACTAATTCTGTTTTATGTGCTCAATGTTCGCTCGATGATCCAGATGCTTTGCCGGGATTCAGACCAGTTCCAAAGCTATTACAGTTGAGCTATCTATTGAAGATTGCTATTGTGCGTTCAAAGGCTGTTATGGACCAAGAAATGGAGAATGAAAAGAATAGACCATTGACACAGTCAAAATCTCAAGAGAAGTTACAAGAACAAAACTACATGAAGACATTGAATGATATTAAGAGATTAAGATCAACTAGACAAGGATCTAGAATAAATAATCCTTCAAGAGCAAATGCAAGAAGATCTGTTGTTATTGAACAAACAGATGAAAAACTTGATTACGATGATGAAGATATTACAAAACAGAAAATTACTGTGGAAGATGAACCTATGTCTGGAACTTCTTTGAGTAAGAAGAGTTTTAACAGAGCCACAAACTTCATTTACAATCAAAAGGTTTTAACTTTGGATGATATTCCAAGAATTGTTGCTGCTGAGCATGCAAGAGAGTTAAGACCAAACACTTACAGATACCACAACCCACATCATGATGATACAACTATCTACAAAGACACTGCATCAAACAATAATTCACTAAATAGATCCATCGGAAACTCAAATGCTACTGCTGCCGCTATTGTCACTGCTGCCGCTGCTAGTGCTGCTTCTACGTCATCAAATGCACAACCTACTGTTAAAGAAATCAATAATTCAACAACTACACCGCAAAACGTCAAATATTACTCTGAGTTGACTGATCATGAAAACTTTCTTATCCTGCACATTTCGTTGGTCATCTTACGCCATATTTTGTCAAAGAGTAAATTTGAACATAATATTGACTTGAATAACATTATCGGTTCCAAGAAAACATCTAGTTTCTGGGACAAGTTGAAATCTATTGGTGGTTCTACTGAGTCTTCTTCTGGTAAGAAAGTATCATTGAACAAGGTTTTTGGTTCAGATTTGAAAGATTTAACTGCTAAAACTGGTGTTGATTCATCTCAAAGTAATGGACCATCTAAGGTGCGTATCCCAATGCTAATTGAAGACTTGATCACTGCCCTGTTTCAAAAGGATATGTCTGTTGAAGGTGTTTTCAGAAAGAATGGTAACATTAAACGTTTGAAAGAAATCACAGCTGAGATTGATAACAATCCATCAAAAGTTCCAGATTTGATGAAAGAAAATGCAGTCCAGTTGTCTGCTTTGCTGAAGAAGTTTTTGAGAGAATTACCAGACCCATTACTGACGTTCAAGTTGTATGATTTATGGATCTTAACACAAAAGGTAAAAGATAGCTCGTTAAGAACTATACTTGTTCAAATGTGCTATGCCATGTTGCCAAAATCCCATAGAGATTTGGCTGAAGTGTTGCTATTTTTCTTCATGTGGACTTCATCCTTTTCACATTTGGATGAACAAAGTGGGTCCAAGATGGATATTCATAACTTGTCAACTGTTATTTCCCCAAACATTTTGTTTGCAAAGCCTGTTGAATTAAAGCCTCAAGGCAATGGTGGTGTTGCAATGACATATCATGATGCATTCACTAATGGTGAAGGTGAAAACTATTACCTTGCTATCGAAGTTGTTGATTACTTAATTTCCCATAATGAAGAGTTGATTGTTGTTCCTGAATACTTGTTAAAGATTTTGAGCAAATGTTCTAAATTTGAGAAGATTGAGCAGCAACCAACCAAAGATGTCATTGCGAAGATTGAATCAGTTTTGAAAAGTAATCCAGAATTGTTGAATGATGTTTGGAAACAGAGTGATGATTCCTCAAGTACAGCAGCTGAGCAAGCAGTTGTCAAGAAAACAGATGAGTCTCAACAACAAGGCCGTAAAGCCTCTATTGAACAAGTGTAATTAAACCACTTGTGTTTGTTTTCATGTTATTATTCTTTTTTTACATACTAATTTTTTTGTCATTTCCTTGATGGTTTATTGGCAAACAGTTTCTCTTTCTTTTCCCCTTTTTGTTTTCTTTCTTCTTTTACTGTATTATTTTTTTAATGATAATTTTTAATGATAAAGACAAGTTTATTAATATTTTGCAAAAGAACTGCTGTGATTTTATTTTAGTTGTTTTAATTTCCTGATGTTTTTCTTTTTATTTTTTTGCCTTCTTACGTCCTTGTTTTAATCAATACAATTTGTTGGGTTTCGTTATGCACTACAAATAAACAATTTACTCTTATTTTCAAACGTGAAGTCATATATTATATATTAAGATGTATTATTATTAAACTGAAGTGTATGCAAATAATTATCTTTTTGTTATTAATGGCTGTTTTGATATCTTTGAAATCGTGTATCATTATTCATATACCCATCAGATCCAAGAAACTTAATTGATCAGGAGCCAAAGTTCCAATAGCCTCACCCCAAGGCTGCTCAATATGGATTGTAGCAGGTGACTGGTACTGTATGTTGAACATGTTATTAACAGGATCATGTGGAGAGACTGAACTAATATATTCATTCAAGAACTCATTGTTTGGCACCAACCCATACTCACTATCAAAGGATTCGAGTACTCTGGAACCTTTTAATGGGTTATTATCAAATCCTGAAAACTCATCAAAGTTTGCTGTAGGATCAGGCATCTCTTTCAATATTGCATTCAAGTGTTTGATGATCTTGAACGATTCTTCGTAATATTTGGCATTCTTGTTTAGTATTGTAGAAGATAGCACACCCAAGTCTTCCAAAGTGGAGTCTAGATAGACTTCAATCATTGCTAGATTTGACCTGTTTGTGTCTGGATCATGTTTCATTGATATGGACATTATCTGTGTCCATATGGTGTTCATTATTAAGAATTGTGAAATTTGGATATAGTGATAAGAATAAACTTCATTTGAGATATCATAAATTCTTTTCAATTCATTGTATTTTTTAAAGAAGCCTTGGATGATTGAACACATCAAAAACCAAATGGATGGTGATTTTTGGATGTTGAAATAAATGTTTTTATAAATCAAAAATCGATTCATCATAACGTAGAAGTTGATAAAACAACTTTGGAAATTTGTTGTTGTTTCATTTCTTGGATTCAACATGCTGAAATTCCCAGGAATATAAAATGAAGTTAATTGTCTATCAATCATAATAACATTATGGAAAAACTCCATCTTAGACATTGTAGATGATTTCAAAAACACAGATGGTAATTCATTTGTTAATTTGATGATTTTGGCAAGATGGGTAATAATAGTTTTGTAGTTATTTGTAGCTTCCACTGGAATGAAAGCCTTTAAGCTATAAGGATTATCATTGTTATTATTTGAATTTGATTGGGAATTAAAGCCACCACTGCCACTACCACCACCATTATAAAAGGGAGAATTTTGATCCAATTTGACAAATAATGGCAATTTATTCAATAAAGAATTCATTTCATCATTAAAACAAATCATCCACCATAATGAACCACTTGTTTCCACTTCCAAAGAGTTTTGTGGGATTGAAGAGTTTTGTAAACCCAAGATATAAGCAATAGTGACGATTTCAGAGTTTAAATTAATCAATGTATTTTTCTTTCCAACTTTTTGTAATGCTTGAATTGTTATTAATAAAACTTGTAGATGGATCAACTTTGGAGTTTCTTTATAATCTGCAACCAACAGACATTTCTGGGAAACATGATACAATAATTTTGATAAATGTAGGGCACCAATGGACATTGGGTTTGAATATTGACCAGTCATGTGTGCTAGGGAAGTAGATACTGATCTGATTGTGGGTATTTGTGAAGATAATGATGGAGGAGAATGAATAAGGACTAGTGAACAAATGATGGATACCAATGCTAAATTTTCCCAATCTTCAGCAAATATCTGGATATGTTCTTGTCTTTGGATCTGCATTAGTTTATCAACTTTATGTATCAAAGCTTTTTCGTCGACAATATTGAATGGAGGGTTCAGAAATGATAGATAAAATGCCATTAATTTTCTTAATGATTGTTCATCTGGTAAATAGTTTAATACATCAGTGAATTTAGGTTCATCAGTTGGATAACTCATCATGCTTGAAATGGAATGTTGAGTTTGCTGCTGTTGTTGTTGAAGAGGTGTTTCTTGAAATAAATCAATGCCCAAGTCATCTCTTGTAGTATGTAGTGATACTTGTGCTGGTAAAGAAACCGGAACAGTAGATGATTGGAACTTAGACTCAAGAGAGTATAATCTTTCATGAAGAAATGATATTGTTTTTTTCAAATCAACAACTTCATTCTGACCATTGTTTGCTGTGTTTATGTTGTTGTTGATATTGGTAGTAGTATTTGGATTGTTATTTTGGCTTTCATGTCTAACTAAATTGACAGCTTCTGGAATGGTTGATGTTGATGTTGATGATTGATAGCTTAAACTTCTTGGTTGTAAGCCTGGTCTTTCGGGTCTTTCTGGTCTTTGTTTTATACTTTGATGTGGGATGCTTGGGATGTTTTGTATAGTGGAAGATCTTCCGGAGACTGCTGGAGTTGATGATACTGTGACTGGAGTAGATCTTGAGTGTGATGAAGAACGTGGAGCTGAAGCTGGAGCTATTGGAGCAATAGGAACATATTTTGATGTTGCTGAAGTGACAGTATTAACAGTATCAGAAATATTAGCAGAAGCAGAAGCAGTTGTGGTAGTGGAGTCAAAATTCGTAGTAAACTTTTGTAAAGAGGGCAGACGAGTATCCTTCGAGGACTCAGCCATAGAGGCCAACGACATCTTTGTTATTCTCTTTCGATGGTCTGGCGATGGAGGGTTTGGAGGAGATGCTAGGCATTGGTCTATTCTGTTGTGTCGCGTACAAGCACCGCATGGGATCTTACAGTCGCATTTGATCTTTTGTTTCTTGCAAGGCCCGCAGTTGTAGGATCTTCGTGGTTTTCTCGTTTTGGTTATTGTTGATGATGTTGATGTTGATGTTGATGTTGATGTTGATGTTGACGTTGACGTTGACGTTGATGTTCCGTTTGACGGTGTTATTATTTGTTCAGAAGACATGGTGCTGATGTTGATGTCTGCTGATGTTGTCGATCAGATCTCTTCCACACAGGTCTTTATGATCAATATCAACTAGTGCTTCGGTGTGAAGAGCAGTGTTGTTCCAAATACCAATACTATGCTGATTTAATAATAATAATAATTTTAATTAATACTCGACTCTCTTATCGACTCAGCACCATATAATTAAAGCCTCTCGTTCAAGTATCTGCTTTGTGCCTTTTCTTACAATCAGCAATTTCAACTGTTAAATTTTTTAGTGCCCACTGCCAGTCGTCTGTCTCTTCTGGCCCTCCTGGTGTGCCTTTGCTGTTGCCTCGTGTGTGTCTGTCTGGCTGTATCTGATCAGTGGTGCCCTGTAGGCTGTTAGTATCACCACTGGCTCTGATTAGTGTCTGTCTGGCTCTGCTGTCTTCCCAGCCTAGCCAGTAGGCCCACTGGGCCCACCGCGCTAAACTTTGCCGCCAGAAACCTTTTTGGGCTGAACAACTGGAAAGCTGAGATTATCACCGGTTGCTTCTCGAAGCTGATTGGCTGGCGTCGTTATCTCCAAATTACATGAGGTGTTGGGGTGTTGTTATGTAAGTTATTAGTAATATTACTGTTCAGTGTTCAAACTTCATATACATATGTATACAACTAGTAGTAGTATCTAGCTCAATAGTCCAGATCAGTGGACGCATCAGCCGTCGTTGGTGCAGACAACTTGGCCTTCTTGCTCTGCTCATCAAACTCATCCAGCTGTGCTTTACGCTTGCGTTCAACCTCTTCCTTCTCTAATCTCTCCCTTTCTAATCTTTCCTTCTCCAACTGTTCACGTTCAAGAGCAGCAGCAACTTCTCTAGCTTCTTCATCTTTTTCAAATTGTACTTTCAGTTCAGGATTATATAGCCCTTCGACACCCACAGCTCCATTCACATTTTTGAAATTGAACAACTGTGTCTTTCTAGCAATTTTCAATGCTCTCCATTCATTCAAATCTTTGGCATCAGAACTAATCTCGTTGATATTATCTTTCACTTTATATCTCAATCCTTCCAAGATGTTGTTCAATTCAGTCAATGTGCCATATTCTTTGTCCTTAACCAATAAATCCAACCCACTTTCAATGCTCAAATGTTTGGAAATTGCATTTGTACCCCATTTTGCCCAGAATCTAGCTTTAGTCTCTGAATTCTTGATGAATACTTGTTTCAATTCATTAGTGATTTGTATCTCGCCAAAATTTTGGTTCAAATTCTTGAATCCATCCAGTTTCCCCTCTAACCAAGTAAATTCTGAACCATCTCTAATTGAAGAAATGATAAAGAAAAATTTCTTGTCAATCTTACGCAAGAAATTTGTTATATCCTTCCTTAAACGATTACAAGTTGCAATCAATGGCTCCACTATTCTCAATAACGCCTTTGCTTTATGGGTAGCAAATTTGGTATCCTTTTTTAAAGAATCAACATCATAACACAAATTGCAATAAAAACCAGTGATGAAATAAATTTGTAATATGATAGAACGACGTAACAACACATCATCTTGTAGTTGTTCTTCAAATCTCTTGCTAATGATAGTGTCGTATGGAAGGAAAGTTTTTTTATTGTATGATTCATGCAATTTTTTTCTAGACTCTTCTGGTAAATCACTCTTATAATACAACTCTTTAGAATTCACATAAAATGGTTCTTTTTCTTGGTCACCAGCACCACCATTTCTATCTCTTGTTCTATTTGAAACGGAATAGTCATCATATGTAAACAGTTTCATAGCAAAGCTCTCCATTTCCTTCAATAATAGATTCAAATGTGAAGTATCATGAGGCATGGTGTATGGATCGGCTGCAAGTTCTTGCAAAACACAGTATAATTCATATTGTGTCTTTACTGACCTATAGTGAGCATGTTGATGGTATCTTTCTTTATTTGTATTGAATTTTTTGTTGATCAACAACTTATCAAAAGGACCAAAAATTGCTGAGGTGAATTGTAACAATTTAGCCTTTAGTAAATCTCTTGTTGGTTCATTATTTCCTTCAAAAGCATTCATTCTAATATTGATAGCAGATAACAATGCAGTACCTGGATGCTTCGTAGTTGTAATTTGTTCATCACCTTCTCTAATCTTCAGTAATTCAATTCTATTGTCGATGAATGGCCAAAATTTCAACAACCAATCAACATTGGTTTCTTTGATGATAGTACTGACCAATATGACTGGAAGGTCGAAATAGCAAACATTGTTTTGTTTCAACAAAAGAGATAAATCAACAAGCAGTGCAATCTGCTTCAAATTGTATCCAACTTCAGCGTCATCAGTAGAGTCCAAGAGATTGGCCAATAAACGGGATGAGGATAGTTCTAGTAGCAAATGCTTGTTGTTGTTGCTGCTGTCATTTTCGTCATCAGATTCAACAATGCTGGTGGTGATTTCGTTGTACTTTTCTTTGGAACTAGCACTGAGTTGGTCAAGCGGTGTAAACTTGTTGTTCATTGGGTCCAAGCTGGTGTCATTATGGAACTCCTCGACAGCGGCTTCTATGGCATCAACGACATCAGATATCTTGTCTTCAAAGAGTGTTGGAGATACCATGATTCTCTGTTTCTGTCTCTCTTTGTTCTTCTCCTGTTAATTAATTAGTTTGTTGTTGTTGTTCTGAAAAGTGTTGATGGAAACTTTTAGTGCGACCGGCTGGCATTGGCAGAGAAAATTATACTACAAAATGACACCAATACGTTTTATATGTGATATTTGTTTTATGTACAAGATTCCCTTCTTTCTATGTTCTCCATGTTCATATTCAATAGTTATATATATATATATTATATTCTTCAATAGATGTAAATTCAAACTGTTAAAGCAGATTCACTGGATCTTTCTGCACTCAAAGTGGGTAGCTGCAACTTCTGGAGGAAGTGAGCAAAAGTAGTTCTTAAAAAAGTTGTTAATAAAAACTCATGGTAGCGCAGCGAGGTAATTTTGCCAGTTAATTACCTACAAATTCTTGCATCATGCTAAATAGTTTAATCCCATTCACATCCAAATTGATGCACCTATAATCAAATAAACCGTCATTAGTTTTGTAATCAAATAAAGAACAAAAAGAACATAAAGAACATACGTTTGACCTCCATTCTCATTCTTTCTGCAAATAACACTTCTCTTAGTGTTCTTTTCACTGGAAAAAAGGTGTTAATTAAATAAATCAAATGTTATTGCAACGGACAGACCCATCAATCAAGTATAACGACTGAGGCTTGCTTGAAACAAAAGAGTCAACTTTTGTGCGCAATTCCTCCTTTGTCAATTCGTGTTCTCCTTGTTGTTGAGACATTGTTGTTGTTATTTATACTTGTTATTAAATATATCTCTTGTTCTGATATTATTCTCATCTGTTCCGAGAGAAGTTTGCTGTTTGCTTTTTTCAACAAGCAACTGAAATGGAAACGGAAACATCAACACAATTTCACTGTTGACAGAAAGAGTCTTTTATGTTTTATGTCTTGTGTGCTTTATATATTATGTCTTGTATATAATATATTATATAGAATTGACAACTTATCATTATATTAATACTAGCATCAATGGTTAAAGAATAATTAATTAATGGTCTGAATAAGGGAAAAGCTTCTCTTTCTCATTCTACTCTGTATGAAAATATAAACTCACTATGAGACCTATAGAACTTCAAGATGTTTTCTATTCCCACCATCAACACTATTCTGATTAATGTTGTGATAATAATACAGAAGAACCACCACAATGCTACTATATTGTTTACTCGGCCTGCTGTTGAGCACCGTCAATGTTGAGGCCACTGTCGAACTTGACTTCTCCCCATCTTCAATCGCTAAAGAACCTCCTTCCACAAAGCACTCGTTCCATCATGATATTCGTCTCAGGGATAAACACATTGGTATTGTAGTTGAGGTTGGAACTCCAAGACAAAAGGTTGAATTACTACTTGATACCGGTTCTCCACAATCATGGGTAATGTCTCCAGAAAACCCATACTGTGGTGATCGTGAACAAATAAACAATAGAAATAAGAAGGGTTCAAATCCTGACAATACAGTGAAGCATTTTACACAACCTTGTTTTGAATATGGCACTTTTGATAAGGAATCCAGCTCAACCTTTCGTGGTTCAAAGGATAAATTCAACATCAAATATATCGATGAGACTGAGGCTCACGGTTTATGGGCCATGGATGAGATTACTATCAATAACTGTACTTTGGATCACATGTTTGGTGTTGCAGATTCTTCAAATTCATCTATTGGGACTTTTGCCCTGGGTATACCACGTTATACAGTTAAGAATAACATTGTCACATACAAGCATGATAACTGGGCAATGCAGTTGAACAGGACTGGTGCTACTAAAAGTTCTCTTTTCAGTATTTGGTTAGATACTACTGATGATAATGATGATGATGCTACTGAAAATGATGAAATCCCTGGTGGGAAGTTGTTATTTGGTGCTGTTGATGAAGCTAAATACAAACCACCATTGAGAGGTTTAAAGTTGATCAATTCTCAGAATAAAGGTTCTCCTATTGAAGCATATGAAGTTATGATGAATGGGTTATGGTTCTCGAAATTTACAATGAATGATGAGGACGAATACTCTATTCTTCGTACGGATAGAGACATTTTGGGTGGTACTTACTTCAAAGACAGCTACCTTGGTGTGTTAATTGATACTGGCTCCATGATGTCATACCTCCCACCAGAAGTGCTGCAAGCCTTACTCAAGCAATTTGAGCATCTTCATCAAATCGAATCAACGGGGCAATATCTAGTTGAATGCAGCAGCAGCAGCCTTGGTCTACGAGATTCAATTCGCTTTCAATTTTCAAATGCAGTTGCGGCTATCCCACTACACTACTTTTTATATCCTAGACCCATTGACACACCCAAGAGTATCCCTATGAAATCACCAAATGGTAAGGACTTTTGTCTGCTAGGTATATTGCCTCAACCTGAAAACCAAACAATCTTGGGGCATGCATTCTTTAAAGCCTTGTACACCGTGTTTGATCTTGATAACATGCAGATTGCAATTGCACCTTCACTCAAGTCAAAAGAACACAGTATTAAGGAAGTTTCATGGCCTGATAACCCATTGGATGCTACTTCTGATTATTTAGTGGATCCAAAGCTTGTTCCTAAGCTGTACGATTCTAAAGTTGAGCGTAGGAATAATCTCTACAAGAATGGTTCTAATGATGGATATTCAGATTTGATGCAAATTCCGTCAATTAAGATAATGATCGCAATGATAATAATTTGGTGTATATTGCTGTTTTGATTGATTTTTATAGCAACTTTAAAAGAATTTAGTATTTCCGTTTCATAGTGTAGTGTAGTGCCCGCATACATATGTATGTAGTTTAAAGCAATAAGGAAAATAAAAACAATGAAACACGCTGATTGCTATGTCTTGGCTCTCGAGATCATATTATATATAAAGACAAATAAGGATTAATGGTAGTGTTTTTATATAAATAATAAGATTTCGTTGTTTATTTCTTGTTACTTTTTTGTTTTTATCGAGCAACCAGAGGTTATTTATTATAGATATTGAAATAAAGAATGTTATCTACTTCACTTTCGCTTTGCACACTTTTGATTTTACTTACAAAAACTGTCATCACAGCTGCTGATACAGAAGGTTTTATTTCTTTGGAATTTGAAAAGAGAGCTGTTGAAATTTCTGAAGATTATGATGATGTAGTTGAAGCACGTTTATCCAAGCGAGACAGCTACGTTCATGATGTTGAGCTTGATGCTTCTCAATTGGCATATTGGATGAACATCTCTTTGGGTACACCACCACAGCATCTTGTTGTTCAATTAGACACTGGGTCTGCTGATTTATGGGTTCCAACGCCTGATAATGAAGATTGTTACGATGATGAGGAGGATGAAGAGGATGATGAAGAGGATGAGATTGTTGAGCATGAAATTAGATTCTCGCCATCCACTGGTAAAAGTGTTGTCTTTGATAGTGAAGACTATGGTGATGACATTGCGCCAGTTATGAAGATCTTCTTGGGTGAAGAGGATAATTCTACAGCTTTTTTCAACATCACTGATGGAGCTGATGTTTGTGAATACCAAATTAATAGTTTTAATCCAGATCACTCGGATACTTTTAAGGACAACAATACTAATTTCAGCATTGTTTATGGTGATCAAACATATAGTAATGGTTCCTGGGTGACTGATACTCTGAAATTTGGTGAAATTGAATTGAAGAATTTTTCCTTTGGTTTAGCTGATGATTATAGTTCTACTCCAGTGCTGGGTATTGGTATTGGTAAATCTGAATCATCTGGTGATGATCACAGTTATTACAACTTGCCACAACGTTTGGTTAAGGATGGTTACATTTACAAGAATGCCTACTCTTTGTTTTTAAACCCAATTGATTCACAGACTGGAACCATTATCTTTGGTGGGGTTGACCATGCAAAGTATACTGGCCAATTAAAGACTCTACCATTGGTTTATGATGCAGAAAATGATGAAGATGAAGAAGATATCTCTGAATTGTCCATTATGTGTACTGGGTTTGGTTTCCATCGTAGCTCGAAGAATAAGACTGTTGCTAAAGGTGAATTCCCTGCATTGCTTGATTCTGGCTCTACCTACAGTTCATTGCCAATCAATATTCTTGATGCTCTTGTTGAAGAGCTTGGTGGTAACGGATCTAGCACTAATGGATTTTACAATGTGCCATGTAACTCTTCAGCAAATGACTTCTTTTTGTTTGACTTTTACGGTGCTTCAATCAGGGTTCCTTACATCTTCTTTGTGACGAAATCAGGGAATAGTAACAATAGTTGTGTCTTGAATCTCGGTAACACCACAGATGAGTCTATGGTTCTTGGTGACAACTTTTTAGCTGCAGCTTATGTCGTTTACGATTTGGATGAATTGGAAGTTTCCATTGCGCAAGCTGTGTACAACAACAAGGAGGATATTGAGCCAATTGTGAGCACAGTGCCATCCGCCAAAAGGGTTTCCAGTTATTCCTCAGCCATCACCTTGAATGTGACGGCCACTGCTGGTAATGCTTCAACCACTAGCGGGAACATCTTTACGACTCAATATGGACCATTGACTACATTGATTGGTAATGCTACAAGGAATGGTACGCTTCACAACGGAACCACGGTGCATGATGGTACTAGAGTCACCTGTATGAGTGGCAAGGGCTCTTCAGAGTGTGTTGCACCAAGAAAGAAGTCATCAGCCACTGCACTGTTGATTAAGAGCCCAGAATACTTGACTGGTGTTGTCATTGGAGGGTTGTTTGTGATGTTTGCAGTGCTGATGTTGTGACTGCTGTTTGAACTTTGATATTTAGTTATACTGTTTAATATTTAATGTCTGTTTTACTACTAAACTGTGTATCTATCTCTCTAACTATCTCTCTCTATCTCTCTGTTCTCTTTTGGTGATGACCATCTCAGTGGAATTTAATTCATTTTCGTTTGTGGAATTCTTGAAAATTCAACTTTTGTTAAAACAGCAAAACAACCACCAAATCAACCAATCCAACAATCAAAAACTTGATAGAAAGGAAGGCCAAGGAGAGAAAAGGAGGAATAAGTGAAGTGACTGAAGAGTATTAGAATGTGCCGGACTATCTCTAACCTGTTTTAGATCAACTAACACTTTTTTTTAGTCTTGTTTCTCATCCTTTTTAATAAAGAACAACCACAGCGTCAAGATGGATTACAGGTAAGGTTATCCATCCACTATGACAGAAAGTGTCCCATGTATTAACATCTGCTCCTAGACCTAACCACTACATCATGTTCCAGTTTGGCGACGGGTCCACTGATGAGACTCTTATTGATGTTCCCAGTGTCTTACTAAACCGCCCTGTTCAACAGACTGATACTACCAACTCCCAACAAGCTTTTACTACCGCTACAAGTAGCAACGATCCCATTAACACAACGGTTGGAGATCAAGCTGAACAACCACCAGCGCCATCATCTACAAATGTTACAACCACTAATGAATCTACAATTGCTGAGGCCGCTGACCTACAACCACAACAATCTGGATCTTCACCATCCATTACTAATGAACAACAACAGCAACAAGAAACTCAACCTCAACCAACACAAGATAGCGCCAGTGATAGCACTAACAATAATACCAATAGCAATAGTACTGGTCCTCGTGTGCAAAACAACATGGTTATCAACGTTAACTATATTTATTCCATCGACCCAAGTACTGGACTAGCTAGAGCAAATGCGCCAGGTACGGCTGTTGATCCGGAAAACACACCAAACAGTAGAACTGGGACCTTATTGCTAACTGTTCCAAATATACCTCCAAGAAGCACAGATTCACAGTTACAAGAAGTGATACAATTTGCTGCTAATGTTGCCTTATCAGCTATCGCGGCCACTATTTCAAAGAAACAAGGTATACCCAAATCTGAATTTGAAAAATATCCTGTTTTGAAGAAGAGTGAAGTTGAAGATAAAACTTGCCCAATCTGTTTCGATGATTATGAAAGTGATGAAGATGAAGAAACGGCAAGTGATTCTGAACCTCTGAAAAAGGGTAAAAGATTACGTGATGAACAAGATGATGATGAGTCTTCACGCAAATTGAGAAAAAAGGAAACAAAAACTGATGTTTCTAATTCTGAAACTCTACCATCTATTGGAATGGTTCAAGGTGAAACAGCTACTGCTACTACAACTACTACAACTCATGAAAATGCACCTTCTACAAATCCTTCTGCTGGTACCCCTGCTGAAGCCACTAATAATGCAGCTGAGAAAAAAGACGTTTACAGACATGTTCCAGTGAAGCTTCCATGTGGTCATATCTTTGGTAGAGATTGTTTATACACTTGGTTGAAGACCAACCTGACTTGTCCATTGTGTCGTACTGTCTTGTATGATGGTCCAGCTCCTCCAACAAGTATGACTTTACCTGATTTATCAAGCTTACCAAATAGTACAAATGGTCCTAGAGCAGTTGCTATTGGGTTCGATAGAAGAACTAACCAATTGAGAGTTCTGGAGAGAGCTATTCCAAGAAGAAGAGCTGTTTCTCAATCAACAACTCTGCAAACTCCTGCAGACGCTTCATCACCAACAAACACTACTGAAGATTCAACAGGTATCTCTGCTTTGAATCGTTTATTCAATTTCAGTTCCTTGCTTCCAAGACTTGGTGCGAGAAATGCTGCTCGTCGAGCTGCTAATACTCAGGGTCAAGATGATCAAGCTTCTCAACCAACTGAAGCTGCTAGTCCTAACCCATCTGAACCTCCATATATCCAAGACTTGGTGAATCGTGGGATTTTACATCGTGCTCCATCAGAGTTATTTGCAAATGGTATGATGAGTAGAAGAACTGCTAATGGTGTTGAGACTGTTCCAATTACTCAGAATAGTGATCCTAACCGTACCGAGGCGTTGTTTCAACGATTGAGCAGAATGATGGTTGCAGAAAGACTTGCAGAAGCAGAAGCAGAAGCCTTTAATAACACTACAAGCACTCAAACAACACCTGAACAAGAAGAGTCCACAACACAGACTAACGAACCAAACGGTTCTGATAGAAGAAGAACTTCAGAGAGTGACAACAACAATAACAGTAATAATGAATAAGTATGTTTGATTCACGTTATTATTATTTTTTTTTTTATTTATAACTGCATCGAGATTCGATATCCATTAATACCATGAAGCATCATTTTAGAATCAAATTGAACCCTCAAAGTTGTAAGTTAAAATCGAAAAGAAATTTAAATTCAATGCAGACATCATTAGACATCAAGGAAAAAAAAGAATCTATAGGATTCCATGAACATTGAAGACGAACCAGCATTTATGGTCAGTTCATATTTCTAATAATTCATCACATCAACATCCCGATTTTAGCACTAATAGTCTTTCAAAATTCACAATAGTGTCAAACTCAAAACCCTGTATGTACAATGTGCATTGATGCCATTAAGCATTAATATGTATCAAACCAAAGAGGGAATATTACCAGAAGAGGCTATTCATAAACAAGTCTCATATGTATGTAAACAATTAAACATAAACAAAATTAACAGGTGTTGCGTTTGTGTCTTGTGCTTTCATGTTTTCAAATTTCAATCCTCAACAAGCGATTATAGCGTAAATGGATAATTATATGCATGTTGTTGTTGTGGAGATTATGCATGAAATATAAACAAATATGCAAGTGTAGTATTCATAACAGGATGATGAGGATGATGGAAATGTGTGATAATAGTGTAATTTTTTATAGTTTTTGAAGATATAATTGTAGATTATGAATGCTATGAAATCATATATGTATATATGATAGATATTTTGGCCAAATGAAGCATATTTGGTAAAAAGTGTCGATCAAAAAAATTTTTGAAAAAAGCTAAACAATAGACTTACAATTATTGCACTATTCTAGCTTGAAAGTTTTTTAAAAAAAATTTAAAAATTGTGATTAAATTGTAATTTTGAACCATAAAAGATACATACTACTCATTATCTACATTATGTTATACTTTGAAACAGTTTTATAATTCATCTAAAGGCTTTTATCACTATTTTCAAGTTTGAAGTTATAATTCGGAGATAATGTTACAGAATCCGAATTGAATCCTCAAATCCATGTATATCTCCATTAAATCCATCGCTTTTTTTCAATAGAATTTTGTTCAGCTACCCAGGGGCCAGTGGCCCAGTACACACTGCTGTGTGTCCAGTGTCCACTATCCAACAATAAGGAACAGTTATTAGATTTCCTTAATAGCGATATTACACGTATCAGCCCTGCAAATTTCGTGCGAATTTACCAACTTTGTCTCACGTCTCTAACTATTAAGCCCGTAATTAATTTTTTATCTCCAGTAATATTTCTTTGAAAGGTACAAACTAATTTCTTTGCTAGCCGACAACCGTTCCGAGGACCGAGACATAGAGTAAAAAACCTACTTTGTAGTTTGAACTTTGAAGGAGAGATCTGAATATGTGATATGTACAACGTATTATGTACATGTAATTAATACAGGTACAAAAAGTTTGAGGTGTTGTTATTGAAAATTCACACCTTTTTTTTTTCGTTTTCGTTTTTCGCATTTATTTCTTTTTGGTGAGAAGAGGTCTTGCGAGGAAGTTTAGGGATTAATTGTAATTAAGTATCTAGTGGGGCCTAGTGTTTAATGGGCATATGACACATGTACAATTGCACTTATAATAATAATTCCTAGTAGTCAATGTTGGAACTTGGGTAGTCAAATAATCAAATATTCAACACTCAACAGTGAGTGTACAGCTTCTTGCATGTCTGATGAACGGCTTCGCGAACCAATGGAAAATAATTTAATTTTAGTTCGACACCACGAGGAGGTTTAACAAAGGGCATATAGAAGAAAATTCAAGAAATAAAGCAATTGGGATTCGGGAATTCAAAAGATGTAGCGAATGACAAAACTCTTGAATCTTGAGGCTTGACTCTTAACTGTTAAGGGTCTTGTGTTGCCATTTACTAGTACTGAATTGCATAAAGCCAAGTAAAATTGTACCACGAGTTGGTTCAATTTAAAATAAAATTACTGGCCGCTTTTTTCACTGTAAGAATTAAGAGTTTACATTCAAAGTTTATTAAAGACATCTGCACAGACATCTCGCCGATGCAGTGGGAAGCATGTTTCATTTCCAACCCCTCAAGACTCCAGGTAGCCATTAAAGCTTTAAAGCAATGGTAAATAGCATTAGTATTGCTAGTACTATTTGAACTGATATGTGTTATTATAAATCAATTGTAGCTCAAGGTCTATCAACTGTTCAGATTTCGTAAATTGGTGGTTAATAAAGTTTGTTTCTTTTGAGTTTATGAGTAGATGAAGTACTGATTGATTTCAGGACAAAATTGGATAATTAGGACATTTTTTAAATATAACATCTAGACATGCTAATTATAACAGACTGGAGCCTGGGCCTGGGGCCAATTACCTTTGTTTCTTTACCATTTTAGTCAACATAATACTTCAAAGTTCCAAGTTCCAAATCAACAATCAGTTAATAGGGTTATGTCCAGACTCCAAAATCATGATTGTCGATAGCTAATGTGGGAAAGAGAAGCAAATCTATGAGTATGAGTATGTGACTTTGAAGCTGGTTGTGTTGAGTGACAGCCTTTGTTCAAGTTGTTGTATTGTGATCATAAAATCATTATTAGATGCACTAGCGAGATATGTAGATATCAATCAAATTACTCGATTCAAAAAGATTCAGCCTTGCACTACGTAGAACTAAAAAAATTTCGACCGTGGGTAAATTTAGAGCACAGTAAACACTATTAGCGAAAGATCCCAGAAGATCCCAAGTCTTGTAAGCTGTAGCTGTGTATGTTGTATATAGATATTAGAGACTCTTGGTGTAAAGTTTTAATAGCTAGTAGTAGAACCTATATCTCATTAAAAGTGAAAACCTTCAAGCAAAAAAAGCTTATCTCCAACTCCCCACTAGAAGATTCAGAGAAAGCGTAAGTGTAAGAGAGTTGCCTTTCAAATAAAGAGTTAGCTATATAAAGTTGCCACTTTGAGGCAATTGATAGTGGATACTTTAACACGGCTTTAAATTACATAGTAGGTACTACATTACACACTCATGAGTTATGACTCTCTTATTCACTTTTTCTTCTTCCCTGAGTTGTGATTCGTGAATATGCGCGCTTACTTGTCGGCAAAAAACCAAAAATCAAAAAATCAAGTAGAAGAGGGCATAAATTGACAGGCAAGATTCAAAATGCCGCGAAGAAAGCCTGTACAGCTATGTAATTATTCCCAGGAACTGAAAGATGAAAGGTCCAATGAAAGCTGTAGATTATAATAAAACGAGAGCGTAATATTTGAAAAGTGGCATTTTTGAGGGTGGATAATAAATAATTAAATATCCTCTTTTGGAAGTGTATTTACGTAGAATTACGTTTATTTCTTGGAAATCACTAGTGATCCGAAATAATGATTATGTTCTATCGAATATTCTATTGTGAATTAAGGTTTTGCAATTAAAAACAAAAGAAAAGAGCTGTAATAGCCATTTAAGACGGATAGATACTAGATACTAGATAGTACATACACTGTACTAGTATTTTCATAGTATACTTCCAGTATTATATACCATTGGTTCGCTTTTAACTCTTTATATTTTCTCTGATTCCAAAATTCGATTCTACCAGCTAGCTAGTTAACTAGTCCATTGTCATGCCAACTGCTGCCTTTATATTCCAGTGGTTAGAATAACTATGTATGTGCCTGATGCCTCTAGTATGAAAAGAGCAGCTAGATTACCGCATTCGGACGTTAACCACCCATTACAAAATGATTTACGCAAACTTTTCGCAATTTTGCAAAAATCACACAGCGCATGGCTTATTACCATAACTGGTAATTTACATTACGTCATATGCATAATATCTGTACGCCATTTTATTTTCTTGAGACTCATCAGCCGTTAGCCGTCAATGCTGGTAGACTAGAAGAAAGAGATTCATGATTCATGATTCATGAGCGATGATTGAAATTTGAGAATTGAGAATTGAGAGACAATCGACTCTTGGAGAGATCAAGTGAAATGATCCAAATGAACTTTAGGGTGGTAGTCTAGGAAGAGTAATTGAATAAGGGTTTGATACTACAGTCTGTATGGTGAACCCTTAAAATTGTTCTCTAATTGAAACTTGAGAATGATATCATTGTGATTTTTTATTCAACGAAATACTAGTTATCAGCTTTCAAGAGAGATAAATGTAGAAGCAAACCTAACAGCAAACTGGTGAAGATAAAAGCTTCATATAAATTATTTTCTCGATTCAAATTCACTAGTGTGACTATCCAAGAGTCCAAGCCATCTGGAATCATAATTTACTGCAACATATGATAGATAAAGTCTTATTGTAAATTTTAGTATAGAAGTTTGCTATTCATTACTAAACCCGTTTGGATAAATTGTAAACATAACGTAGAAGTGTATCTCATCAGTGAAAATAAACATAAACGCACCTTGTTTTGATGTCTCGAGTCTTCATTGTTGAGTGACATAGTTATAACTACGATTCCAAAGATTCAGGCTCTGGTACAATTGGTTTAATATCAATCCAATAAACAGTAGAATTTAGATGGAACTAATATAGCAACTACTATTACCACAAACTAAAAGATAACACGTTACACCATCGGTATACAATTGTGCCTTCTGCTCTAATATACTCATTTCATTTGTTGAATCTAAGCAAGATCATAGCAGAAGACCTCTTAGTACTTACGCATTGTTGATGCTGTTTGTTTTGATTCTACCGAATGTGTCCTTTAATTGTGTTTATTTACATATTTTCTGTTGTTTTGAATCTGATAAAATTATTTTATTGTATTTCGGACTGGACGGTTAGCCAGGTGTTTCTACTGCTACTAGGATTATCTAGGCAGGATTTGGCAGGAGTAGACAGAGATGGGCAGAGAGTGGATGAGATGTTCCTGCCTAGGGTTCATTTATCTTCATTAGATATGGGATTCTCTTGCCTAAACCTTCTGCCTATGAGCTTGAGTTTGTTTTGATTTCAAGTGCTTTTTAGCGGTTGAGGGTTGTTGTCTAGGAGAATACAATCTTGTTTTGATTTACCAGTTGGTTAGATATCTTGCAGAGCATAGTTTAGTGAGGTGGAGATGTAGAAATTAGTACTAGTTATAGGCATTGTAGTGGGTACTAAAGGGTTAACCATAGGCTACTAGTGTACCTGATAGTAGATACTACTGTATTACGTAGTAGCTTATTGCAACGGTTGTTGAATAAACACCCGATAGCGTATTGTGGACCGTGGTTGTTGTTGATACAAATTTAGCTGAACTTTCCCAGTAAATCCCAGTAAATCCAAAACCTTTCCCCCAGCAAGAGCGCGCAAAGTACACACTGCACAGAGATTATCAATCGCTGGTTAATCAATTGATGTAATGGCTCTTCAAGCTAGCCCTCTGGGCCGTGGCTGTCTAATTATCTAGACTGGCTGGTTAGACTCTGACTCGCTTTAACCGCGTGAAAAACCAAGCTGGATTCGAAGTGTAATTTACCCAATCGAGCCAGCTTTAAACACCTTTATTCGGGAAAAGGTAAACCTTGATGCGTTTTGAGCTATTTAACGTTGGACTATAAGACCCTGAAAGACCCTGCAAGTCCCTGCAAGTCCCGAAAAACTACTATGAAAATCAGAAAATTGCAGGACAGACCCCATATTTGTTTACAAACTTGCACATTTATGCCATGCATGCATCTATGCCGCATGCATCTGTAGCTGTGTGCGCTATACTCTTTTTTTTTGCTTCACAGCTTTTTCACAGTTGAGTTTGGCAAATGGCGATAAAGTTTTGGTTTTACCAA
>JAJLVX010000138.1:0-20907 GCA_030564525.1 Liangdongia berthetii | reverse complement strand
CAATGTCTGACGTGGTGATGGTACCAAGACATGTTAACCCACCACCACCAATACCGGTAATAAAACGACCAATGGACAATGGGGTCAAGGTGGTTGCAGCACCACAGATTAAACAACCCAGTGCAAACAGCACATTGGAAAAAATCAACAATGGCTTACGCCCAAAAATATCACTCAGCTTCCCATACAGTGGTTGGAAAGCAGAACATGACAATAAGTACGAGGTTGCAATCCAGGACATTTTGGAAACACAGTTCAAATCAGACGCAATGGTTGATAGCAGGGTTGTGACGATGGTGGTGTCCAGGGCCGCTAGGAACGTACCCACATACATGGACCCAATGATGATGTTGATCTGGCCCTGCGTCAGTTCTGTTGGCTGCTCAGCGACGTCTGCTCCCTGGAACTCGGGGTCTGTTGGTTCTTCTTGGGCAAGGGCGCCATAGTGGATTTCTTCATCAAGACCAACTTCACGGGCAATCAAACCGGCAGACGATAAGGTTGGGTCTGTGAGGACGTTGGACTCTGGTTCTAAAAGAGGTGATGACTCGTTGGGCATGGTTCAGACTTAGTTATAACTGATTAGAAACCCTCGATCTCTTTTCAAGTGGTGATGAATTAAGGGTTCTTGTTTTCTTTCATAAAAATTGGTGATTTTTCGAGGCCTTCCTAATCGGGGAATATCTGCGTAGAAGACATATCTACAGAGTCAAACAGTGCAAAGAATAATAATAACCTGTTATAAAACTCAACAAAACAAGTGACAAATAATATTATAGTAGTATCAAAAGTAAAGAAGGAAAAAAAAGTGGAGTGAGGATCACCAAATAAAAAAAAAGAGAGGAAAAAAATAAAGCTTTAGCATCGTGAATTGGTTTGTTATTCATTTTGTTTTAGTTCTTTGAGATTAATTAAAAACATTCATTAATAGACGGGTATCAGTTATTTTCTTTCTTTAAATTATTCTTCCCATTATTTACTCTAGAACTTCGTCTAGGGATTGCTCAGCACCGTAATCTAGTTCATCATCATCTTCAACAGTGGCATCTTGGTATTGTTGGTATTCACTAACCAAATCGTTCATGTTAGATTCAGCTTCAGTGAATTCCATTTCATCCATACCTTCGGATGTGTACCAATGCAAGAAAGCCTTCTTTCTGAACATGGCACTGAATTGGTCACCAACTCTCTTAAACAATTCTTGGATGGAAGTGGTGTTACCAATGAAAGTAGCAGACATGTCCAAGTCCTTTGGAGGAACAGAACAGACAGCAGTTTGAACATTGTTTGGAATCCATTCAACGAAATAAGAAGAGTTCTTGGTTTGGACCTTGTACATTTCATCTTCAACTTCCTTAACTGAAACCTTACCTCTGAAGAAGGCCGCAACGGTCAAATATCTACCGTTTCTTGGGTCAGAAGCAGCCATCATATTCTTAGCATCAAACATTTGTTGTGTTAATTCTGGAACACTCAAGGATCTAAAAGATTGAGAGCTCAAGGAGGTCAATGGGGCGTAACCAACCATAAAGAAGTGCAATCTTGGGAATGGGACCAAGTTAACAGCCAACTTTCTTAGATCAGAGTTCAATTGACCTGGGTAACGCAATGAGGTGGTGACACCAGACATAACGGAACTGACCAAGTGATTCAAATCAGCGTATGATGGTTGTGGCAATTTCAAGGTCTTCATACAAATATCGTAAAGAGCTTCGTTATCAATACAGAAGGTTTCATCAGAGTTTTCAACCAATTGGTGGACGGACAAAGTAGCGTTATATGGTTCAACAACAGTGTCACTAACCTTTGGGGACGGAACAACAGAAAAAGTAGCCATCATTCTATCTGGGTATTCTTCTCTGATTTTACTGATCAACAAAGTACCCATACCGGAACCAGTACCACCACCTAGGGAATGTGTGATTTGGAAACCTTGCAAGGAATCACAGCCTTCAGCCTCTCTTCTAACGATATCCAAAACGGAGTCAACCAATTCAGCACCTTCGGTGTAGTGACCCTTTGCCCAGACGTTACCGGCAGAAGATTGACCATAGACAAAGTTATCTGGTCTGAACAAGTTACCAATGTTGGAGTTCTTAACCGCATCGATGGTACCTGGTTCCAAATCGACATTAACGGCACGTGGAACGTATTTACCAGAGGAGGCCTCGTTGAAGTAAACGTTCAATCTGGCCTTTTGAATTTCTTCAGTACCATGATAATTACCGTTGTTATCTAGACCATGTTCACCACAGATAGTTTCCCAGAAGGCAGCACCCTAGAAATAAACCGTTAGTTATATGCTTTTATTATATTTGCTTTTGCTTTTGTCCAATTTTCCAGTTTGTCTTCGTTCTTGTTCTTCTTGTGAAGTGTTGATTTTTGTTTACATGTCATCAATAAAACACGTTAAAGAAATCTGGAAAAAAAAAGCACATTAAAAAAAAACATCATGAAACATACAATTTGGTTACCACATTGACCAGCTGAAATATGAATCTATAGGCAGTGTTAGTGAGAGTCCAGCAGACACGATATCAGGAGTTCTTTCTTCAAGTTTTCACGACAGCGGCAAGTGTTGTTCTTTTGTTTAGATACGCGACCCAAAACATTCCCAATGGTGAATGGTGGGAAAGCATCCAAAGCGCCTCAAACAAACGTGTCGAAGAGTGAATTTCTGTGTGGACGAACATACAATTTCTCTCATTGTTGCAATATCAATTTAATCCTCAACTTTACACAATTTTGTCGTGTTATTGACTGATTTGGTTGATTGTTTCTAAAAGAATTTGTGAATCTTGATGAGAAAAGGGAATCTGGTGAAACCTTTTTTTTTTTTGAAACAATTTTTTCGTTACAATTTTGAAACTGGCGTAAACAAAACAACCAGAGAAATGTACGCAAAATTGCCGGAGTTAGTAATATTTAGTGCAGATATGCAGAAAAATGTAGTCATACGTGGATTATCTAGTTATATCCAGGACAACAAACGCAACAGATATTACTTAATAGGGAAATTACATATAATATTTTGCGTAAACCTTAAAATACTGCATTTTGGCGCAAGTGTTATGTAATGTATTAGTCATACTGCATTAGTGCAACAGATACTGCAACAATCAACTTATCACACTTGTGTTTACTACATACATACATACTACATCTATATATGAATCAATATTCTCCAATATCAAAAGTAGTACTTACTAATCAAGACTCTAAACTGAAAACTACTCAACCTGGTGACTCCTTTAGTACCCCAAAAGACTTGTGAATTGAGGTACACCGGTTCAAACCTCGGTTCATCCTCCATTGTACTTCTCCACATTCAACAGGAAAATGACTTATATAAAGCCAAGTACTTTATTATCAATATTATTATCATTATCAATTGTTTTTATAAGTTATAATATTTGAATATCCAACATCACAATGTCATCCTCTGATAAAATTTTATACGAAGTTCGTGGGAAATTTGCCATCATCACTTTCAACAGCCCAAGAAACCTAAACTCATTCAACGGTGAGGACTATTTGGTTCTGGGTAAATACTTGGAGCAAGCCAACGATGATCCAAACACAACTTTCACTCTAATCAGAGCAACTGGTCGTTATTTCAGTTCAGGTGCTGATGTTAAGAACCCAGGCATCATGAAGAAGTTTGACTCCAGAGATGACGCAAAGAAGTATTGGTTGACCCATTTCACAGCCCAAAACACCTACATCACCTCTGTCTTTATGAACCACAAGAAAATCATGATTGCTGCTCTAAATGGTCCTGTCATTGGGTTCAGTGCTGGGTTGATCTCTCATGCCGATTTCCTATATGCCATGAATGATGATGTCTTTTTCATGACTCCTTTCTCCTATTTGGGGTTGGTTAGTGAAGGTGCCAGTGGTGCAACATTCTACCAAAGACTTGGGTTGAGCACCGCAAATGAAATCTTGATGACTGCTAAACCAGTCTACGCCAAGAGATTGCATCAATTGGGATTGATCAATAAGATTTACAACGAGAAGGATGTCGATAAGTTTAATGATTTGGTTTTGGAAGAGTTCTGGGATAAGGTTAAGGATTTGCAGAGCCAAAGTATTTTGGATATCAAGCAAATCTTAAGAAAGAATTTCATCACCGATGTTGAAGCTGCTAATGCCCGTGAAGTTGTTCAAGGTATGTACAAGTGGTTAGTAGACACCCCACAAAACCAGTTTGAAAAGTTTTCAAGAGGTCAAAAACACAAATTATAATTAAATTATAGGGGAGGTAACTTTTATAGTATCTAGTATATATATAACACACATTTGATTATTTCTCATGCTTCAATTGTAGATCAATTTCTTCTTGATTTAAAGGAGCTTGTGGTTGAGGTTCTTTTGGTGGTGCTGTTAAAGTTTTCTCTTTTTCTTCAAACTCTTCACCAATAATTTCCTTATCCTCAGGCTCAATTGTATGCAAAACAACTTCTTGTAACTGTTGTTCCCTTTTAACCTTGTTATTCAAAGCAACGCATCCCAAGATTGAAAACACCAACACCAAAACAGCCAATAGCCCAGATCTAGTTGTATGCCATCTTAAACTTTCAATTTCTGATTTGATATCCCCACCAACATTTGTAGTAATCTTGCTATTTAGTCCCTGTATCAGCTTCTTGATTCTCTTCTGCTGCATCGTATTATCATTGAATTGGTCATGCTTCAACACTTCCGCATCATGCTTTGACATAATCATCAAGTTGTTCAACTCATCGCTCTCTTCCTTCACGGCATGGTCCAATTTATTCTTTGCAATTTGTAAATTGCGGACATCGCCCTCACGAGACCGTTGTACTTCAACGCGTATTTCACTCTGTGCAGCTTCGAATAGGTATAGTTCATTTTCAAGTTCTGATTTCGTCAACATTGCCGTGTCCAATTTGTCCAGTTTATAGCTTAGATTCTGATTGATCAGTTTCAAGATGACTTCACTCTGACCTGCAGTGAATCCTTGTTTCTTCAAGTCATTGAACATTGACATTGTATCGAAATAGTTCTTAGAAGGAACATATTCTTGTGATTCGATTGAAGGTTGTTCCGAAGGCGGCGTCGTTGATGATGATGATGATGATGATGATGATAATATTGGATTTGTTTGAAATAATTGACGATTTTGTGTGAAATTTCGTATCCTTGTAGAGTTACCTGTACGCAACTGTCTTCTTACACTTCTAGCAAACATGAATATATTCTTTAATATATATGAATAAAACAAATGGATAGAGGTAATGAGGTATCAATTTACCAAGACATATTTTTACGTACAAAAAAATAAAAATTACATAATCTCTTAGTCATTTCTCGTTAAAAAATAAATTATTATGCTAAAAACCCATAATCGTCATTATTTGTCCAAAACTCTTCAACTGGAACGTTAAAGAGGTAGTTTTCCAACGTACCACTTGTACCTCTTGATTGCATGTTCCCATTTGTACCTTTATTAATGGAGGTGATGTAGTTTGAATGGTCAAATAGAGAGGCAGTGTTGATTGGCATACCACCACTTTCACCAGTCCATACAGAAATGTTGTTAATCATAGTGTTTGTACGGCCATTGAATGGGGTGAGCTCTGTTGGAAGAGCCTGTGTGCTTGTGCTTGTACTTGTACTTGTGGTAGTAGTTGCTGCTGTAGTGGCCGTAGTGTTGGTTGCGACTGATGTTGTTGAAGAAGAAGAATCACCTGCAGAAGACGCTGGCGTTTGGATGTGCTGTGAGTAAGATGGATATTGTAGTGAATTTAAGCTCAAGTTGTCATTTAATTCATACTTCATCTTCTTTTGTGGTGGTTGATTTTGAGCATCTGAACGAGAATTAGAAACACTGTTTGGATTGTTGCCAGTATTAGATTTGGAACCAACATCTTCATCTTCAGGTTTCAATGGAGGAGAATTGATCAATAAATGGCTCAAACTCTTTGGCACCACATTTCTCTGTAATTGACCTTGTTTACGCAATCTTTCAGCCTGCTCAATTCTTTCTTCATCAGTAGTATGCTCATCATCATTATGGTTTCCAAAGCCAGTTGGATAGTTGTATCTTCTGAGAATAGCTGGTGGCATACCTGGTTCATTATTATAGATGATTTCTGAAGAGTCCGGCCCACATCTTTCACACAAGTTACCCATGGTTTCTCTCATCAATTGGTCAAAGGTGTCTCTAAAGATCAAAGCAAATTTTGAACGCTCACTCATTACATATAAACATATTGAACAGGCTCTTAAATCATTGAGACCCAGAAACAAACTTTCAGAAACCGTTGGTCTAGTGTGTTTGGAGATATCACCAAGAGCTTTTCTCTTCATATCATCCTTATTTCTAGTCAACCATAAGCAATAAATTAGAGTGACACCTGCAACGAAAACAGTGTGAATAGCAGTTGTAGAATGACCAAACACCGTCTTTTCATGAAACACTTTGAACAGTTGACAAATTTGGCCGGCAGCAGCTTGACATTCTCTAAATAGTTTATCCATTGGATCCATCAATTCTAGGAATGGTTGTATCAGCAGTCTAACAGAACGGTAGTAATATAATCTTAGAGTTTCATTTTCAATACCATTAGAAAACCCTTCACAATTTCCTCTCCAAATTTCCAATTCTTGGAAATATTTCTCAACGAGTGGTAATTGTCTTGTATCCATTTGTGCATCATTCGTTGAGACGATATTCAATTGTTCCACAAATCTTGATTCAATTCTTCTTAATTTGATGGATTGATTAATAAAGGTGATGTTTCCAGGATGCTTGGCCTTGGAAGGTTCGACATCAAACAATGGTAAATCAACATCCACTTGATTTTCAGAAAGACTGTAAGGTTTACCGACAGCAATTGTGATCATTCTTTCCAATAGATAAACACACCACCATAGTCTCATTTTGCGTAATCTTTCCTCTGGTTGCATATCTTTATAAGTTTTGGATCTGTTTAGTCCCAGTTGGACACATAGTTCCAAAGAGTCTTTGATGATATCATACAAGCATACTGAATCTCTATCAGTTCTAATCAAGTATAAAACGGCAAGAGTCAATATTTCAATTTTGTGCAAATGAGAAATGGTTTTCACTTTTGTTATATGTCTGATTGCAGTTGAGAAATATCTTGCAGGAGGAGGCCCACGATATCTTCCAGTAGCCTTTTGCAAACATGAACTGATTGCAAAAATCATCCACATTCTGCATGAACAATAGTGGAAATAGTCATTGTTGTTCATATATCCAGCCAAGTTATTTGTGACGTATGCATTATGGAACTCAAAGATTTCCTCTTCATCTAGCAAGGGGTATTTGAATTGCAATCTTGTGAAATGTATATCTAGGAACGCTCTTGATAATTTTTCATCAAATTCAAACACTGGGTCATAATTTAGAAATTCCTTGAGGTTGTATTTAGCAAATATTGAATTGGAATAGTCTATTGAATCTATTGACAAATAGTTTTTCTTGTTTTGCAAATCTTCTGAAATGATTGGCAATTTTCTGTTTGTTGGTATTGGGATGATTTTACCATCGACTGAAGATAGAGGAGCTATTGGGATGGGCTGTTGATGATGATGATGCTGCAATGGAGGCTGCTGTAATAGTTGCAGCTGTATGGAGTCTGGTGTTGATATTGTTGAACCATTGTTTGTTGATAAGAAGGGAGACAACTTTTTATACTTAAAGTTCTTTTTAACTGTGACACCATTAGGACCTATGGTGCCACCACCATCGATGACAATATGATTAGTATCCAGCACTTTTTCTAAAAACTTGACCTTCTTCTCCAGCATCAGGGTATATTCATCCTTTTCAGGCACCTTGACGGCATATTTCGCAGGCTGGATGCATTCCACACCGGCCTTGATACAAGTTGTACAGGAAGGCAATCTATGATCGCACTTCTGTTTTCTCTTTTGGCACAGCAGACATGAAGTTGAACGACCCTTTTTATCGTGAGGGTTTCTGAACCCTGGCGGCAAAGCATCGACAGGTGTCGGGGTCCCGTTGACAGAGATTGTAGCAGTGGTAGTAGTAGCAGCAGCAGCTTGAGGTTTGACGGTGCCGCCCTGCTGTGCTGGCACTATTCTTGATCTGGCCATGGTTGCTGTTGTATTGTGATGAACAAAGTCTTAGCAGTCAACACCAAAACAAAAGGTTTCAGTTTTGTGAGGGCAAAATTACTTTGAAACTTTTGATGATGGGGAAGTCAGAAAAGACGGAAAGCGACTTTTTTATATCCAACTTGGCTGGGGTGACCGAGTGAGGGGCAGGACGGTGAGCCCGCCTGTGCGTGTACCGGAAGGCTGCCTAGGGGTGTGCTTGGGTCTGCCTGGGCGCGCGCCAACCGCTGGGCAGGAGACAGTCCCTGGCTGGGCCAAGGTGGGGCAATCACTACAAAGAGACAACAACGTGATTCATAACTTAGAAGATATAAGATTACATAGATGATAGTATATGTAGTAGTACTATCATAGTCAAGATTGATGTAGATCAAGGCACACACTGGATACAATCACACCTACATTTCACTTCAACAACCTCACAGCAATAAGAATTACAGATGAATTTGATCTTCATCCAGGAGATGTAAAAGCCGTGATATGGAAAAGCATCGAGTGACATTCTTCCAGCGAATGGCATCAACAATAGGCCAATCAGCACCCAGAAAAAGAAGCAGAGAAAGAGCCAAAGGATGCCTCAGCAACACAAGTTTGCGCTTATTGTTTATTTTCCATCCATTCATTCTACCGAACAACTAAACAATGTAGTACTACTATCTAAGAGTGACCTCTGTCCAGCCTTATCCTTTCAAGCTTCAAACTTCAGTCATGCCCCTTCGGACTTTACTGTTTCCTCACAAGTTACAACCATCCCACCCTGAACTATCCGTCTTTTCATGGATCATCGAATAAGATCTTTGTAACAACCTGAAAAAAGGTGCTTCATTTGTATTCCATCTTTCTACTTGAATCACCATGAAAGAACCAATCAATCCTCGTTGTTTCTCAAGCGATGGACCACAGATTTCCTTTCTGTCGGATTCCTTCCACAGACACCCCAGAGAGGGACCTTTATTTCTAGTTCCCCTTCCAAGTTTCACAGGGAATCCGATGAAAAACTGTAGTACATATGTAACTATAGATCTAAAAGATAGATAGAAACTTTAAAAGAATACGTACATAGTTGTTGGTAATAATGGATAGTTATATATCATATTGGACACAAAATAGTAGTAATCAGTAGAGCAGAGTATACCATACGGATATGAGTGCCGTAATAATAGAAATATCATACAAAATCAGGAACAAACCAACAGTCAGCCTGTGAAGTTTGAAGTTAAGACGGATCCTGTTAAAAAAAAACACACCCAATCAACCCTATCGCTTATAACTCTAGCATAGTGATCGAGTCTAGATTCTATACTAGATCCATTATGCCATCTGTCCCTCTATTACTATACACTTTAAAAGGAACCATGTAATTAATTATTTCGCGTCGCTGTACATACATAACAGTTACATAGAAAATTGAACCAAAATCTATAACGCTGGATCTAATTTATCATACAAATAATGCTGGTAAGTTCCAAAAAGTATAGTTTAACCACCATAGTTTACCACAGCTCTTTACAAACTAATTACAGGCAAAAAATCGCAAAACCTCAAAAATTTCTTGAAATTATAGAGTCTAACAATCGTATGAATTTCCAACTCAACAAATTGGCCGCGTGGTCTAGTGGTATGATACTCGCTTTGGGTGCGAGTGGCCCTGGGTTCAATTCCCAGCTCGGCCCAATTATGTTTTTCAGTTGAATTTTGAAGATAGAAGTCGTTTCGACGTGAAAAAAAAACAATTTTTTAATTGTCTCAAAAACAATTCTCTTCCTAACAATCATTTTCTATTCTGATCTCCATCAGTTTTTGAAGCATAGTATTATCAATTCTTTCTTTTCATGTGTTGTCTTTAATCGTAACGCGAAAATTACTTCAAAAACATCAACAGAATTCTGAAAAGTAAACAAAAGCATTTGAAATTTGTACTTAATAACAAGTTACAACAGGTACAACAGCAAACAACAACATTCACATACAAATGCCTGACAACTTGATAGTGTTGGATGAATATGAAATTATTCCTCAATCACCAGAGCATTCAAATTCCCAGTTCAATAACAGTGATATCCACAAGAACAGCAAAATCAAACTATTTGAATCGAACAATGTGTTAGTGATACAACATGATACGGTGTATCATTATAAAGGTGATCTATTGGCAAAGAAGCTAGTATTCAAAGAACAGAACGTCATTACAGCATTCTTCACACAGTTTAACATAGAGGACGATTCACAATTGGGTGTTGATAATACAAACAACAAAACCAACAAAGAACGGGCGCTAGTCATTGTTTTAAAAGATTCTTTACATATACACTTTGAAGATGGAAAGAAATATATTACAAGTGTTCCATTCCAAATAAACAATGCATTCCCATATGAAAATGGCGCTATTATTGAAAAAATTGAAACCAACTATTCTACAAGTTTACTCACTCTAACGGATCCTATAGATGACTTGGGCTCCATCACATCTTCTTCAACAACATCAATCTCTGCATCTGAAAAGTTGATGCTATTTTCAGAAACTACAGAATCATCTATTGCAGTGAATTTCAATGAGATGGAGAATACTGTGTCGCTATACCATACTAGATTTCTTAACCGCTCTGCAAAACTAGCTGCTGCTGCTGCTACAAGAAGTGGATCTTTAAGACGAAAGGCTTCTCAGCAAATACAAAGAAGAAATTCACTGGTGAACAATAATAATACGAATAGTGGAACGGATCCAAATTCTGCAAATAATTCAGGTATTATTAATGATCCTGTCGATTCTGCTAATATTGGCGGTACCGCTGCTCCTGGAGGAGATTCAATTAGAATGGATAAAAAGAGAGGTGTTTCACATTCAGAAACAATGTCTATTGATAGAATGACTTCTTATGATTTTAACACTCCATCTTTACTGCTTTCTTCAAATTCAATTTCATCTTCAGCAATGATTGGCTTGAGAAAAGATGCAATCTTGACTAAAATTGATACATTCAGACTAAACCACCCTAATAGTGCAAAGGATTTACAGTTTAAAAAATTGGTGTTTGATAACAAGGAGGCTATTATCATGAGAAATTCACAAAATGGTTTGCTTGAAGTGTTGATTTTTTCTTCAAATGGAGATAACCATGTTACAATTCCATCTTTAATTTCTTCATTAAACTTATCAAAGAGATTTATTGATTTCACAACCACTCAAGTTCCAGGATTTATGTTGTTACTAAACGAATCAAATGAATTGGTTCTATTAAACCCATTTTTAAATATTGAAACTCCAGTCTTTAAGCCTGTTTACAAGATCAGAAAGTTTTATGACTGTTTGGGTGAGAATTTGGTGGTTGAAGATGGTGATAATAAGATCTTGACTACACATCTACTTTTGAATCCATCCTTCAAACTTGTCCAAAAATGCCTTTCAAATCTAAACCATTTGACTAATTCTTTCACTTCATCTTTCATATGGTTGTTATGGATAAAGTCATATGCTATCACTAAAGATGACTGGGAAGCTTTTGTATTGGCAATATTGACTATTTTAACTCCACAAGATGTGGAATTTAGCATGCTTGGAGGGAATAATAGAATCGTTCAGTTATCTAAATTGATTCCACAATTAAAACAAAGTTTTCAAGGGCAACAACTAAACTTAGAAGATATGGCACCAAATTTTGTTCTTGCATTACATTTAATCAGAGAAGATTATAAACTAAACATCTTGGAGATGAAGCAAGTTCAAAATCTTGGTTTATTATTGGCACAGTTGACAACTTGGATGTGTTGGCCTGAAAGTTGGTATGCTTATTATGGTGTTGATCCATCAATAATTGACAAGTCTTTGAAATTTCCCAAGCTTCAGATTTTGGAAACTCCGCCTGATTTATTGAAATCATTATCTTCTTTGTTTGCAAGAAATATTGTTCCATATATTACCTTTTCACAGCTGGCTCAAGAAAATGATCAATTGGACGAAGTTGTCACACCAAGAACGTTTTACGTTTTAAGATTGTTTGAAGCTATCATTTCTCCAGATTTCACCCCAAGAGATGTAGTCAACATCATGTCTGAGTTCAACATTACTGTTGAAAAGTTAGATACATACCCATTGGGAGTCGCCATTCCATTACAAGAGGCGATTTCTTATTGCCAGGAACACATTACACATTTGGATGATTATCACACTGATCAATATAGATTAATCGATAGAAAAGATTTGCAAGCTTTAATTTCTCGCCATACAAAGAATGATACTTTCCAAAGACCACAGGTTGAATCATTGAACCAACCTATACAAACTAGAGATATGCACCAGATTTTGAACACAATTAATGAACCAATCGATCTTTCAACTCCAATGGAGAGTGATAGATTCAACATCACAAAATTGATTTTTTCTAAAGATCGTTCATTTTATGAAATCACAAAGTTATTACAAACATTCAGGCCACAGCCGGCATTTTTTGATGGTAGAGGTGTCTTAACTGATGAACAGATTTTAATTAAACACAAACAATTAGCTGTATTGGTTGCTTTTAGAACTTTGAGCATTCCAATTGGTAGAAGTGCGGTCTTTTACTCATCAAGAATGCCTTTAGTCACTGAAAAATTTCCAATTCCAAAACTGAATTTCAACACAATTATTGAACCAGCAAATGTGACGGTTACATTAGAAAAAGACAGGTTAGATTCTGATCAATTTCAATGGGGGTATTTCCACAATGGTGCTTCTGCTGGTTTAACCATATCAAGAGACGCGAAAGGTATTTCTGGTAGTTGGGTTGTTTTCAACAAGCCTGAACTTTTAAATGCTCAGCATGCTGGATTCTTATTAGGTCTAGGTTTGAATGGCCATTTAAAGAATTTAGAAGAGTGGAACATCTTCAACTATTTAGGCCCAAAACATACTTACACCAGTGTTGGTTTATTACTTGGTATGAGTGCAAGTTTGAAGAGAACAATGGATATTAAATTGACAAAGGTGTTGAGTGTCCATGTTGTTGCATTATTACCACAAGGTGCTACTGATATGATTGTTTCCATTGCTGTGCAAACTGCAGGTTTGATTGGGATTGGCTTATTATATCTTGAAACACAACATAGAAGAATGAGTGAGATTTTATTATCTCAGATTGATGGTAAGGTTTACTTGGAAGAGAAGGAAGTTACAAATGAAAGTTATAGATTGGCTGCTGGTATTGGTCTTGGTTACGTCAATTTAGGTAAAGGTGATGATTTACAAGGGTTGAATGATGCACATATTGTAGACAAATTGTTGTCACTTTCAGTTTCAATGAAAGATGTCCAAACTGATGAAAGCTATGATAAGTCTATGCCTGGTGCTATTTTGGCCTTGTCTTTAATTTATCTAAAGACAAATAATGAGAGTATTGCTAAGAAGTTACAAATTCCAGACACCATACAGTTAATGGATTACATCAGACCAGACATTTTACTATTGAGAGCATTAGCTAGAAACTTGATCTTATGGGATTCTATTGGCAAGACAAGAGCATGGATCCAAGCACAAATTCCACTGATCTTATTGGAGAAGTCACTGGGTCAAGGTATTACCATTGAGAATCAAAATTATTACCACATTGTTGCTGGCGCTTGCTTATCAATTGGGTTGAAATATGCATCTACAGCTGATCCAATTGCCAAGAACACAGTTTTAAAATATTATGATGACGTCTGTGAAGAATTAAAGAGAGTTAATTCCCGTGCTATTGATACCGACACCTATGAAGTTAAGGTTGTTGCATCAACTTTGTTGAACACTAGAAGTATTTTGATTGTTGCCCTGTCATTGATTGTTGCTGGTACTGGTGATTTGGATACTTTTAGAAGATTGAGAATTTTGCATGGCAAATTCCAATATATTAATAAAGAAAGTGCTTATGGGAAGTATATGGCTTTTAATATGGCGTTAGGGTTTTTGTTCCTTGGTGGTGGTCAATATGCATTTGACACCTCTACAAACTTTGGTGTTGCTGCTTTGTTAACTTCTATCTACCCTCTGTTTCCCGTTAATGATAAGACAGAAAATGATGTTCATTTACAAGCATTGCGTCATTTCTGGTCTATGGCTGTTGAACCTAGATGTTTAGTGGTTAGAGACGTTGAAACATGTAAACCAATTTCGAGTGAAGTTAGAGTTGACTTGAACAATGGTCAATCCTTAGATATGACAGCACCATGTTTATTACCACAGTTGGATAAAATCCAGAAGATTTCAACGTTGTCAGATAAATATTATAATTTGGAAGTTAATTGCACCGAAGAGTTGGATCACAAGTTGGATCTCTATGTTTACAAGAAATCCAAGTTTGAAGTTTTGAAACAATCAGTTGCTTTAATTCTTGATAAAATCAATGCAAAGTTTGATCTAGAGGAGTATTCTAAGAATAATAAATTTTTGAAATTGGATATTTTTGCACAATTGAACAAATATGATGTTTTCTCATTATTAGAGAATAATATTGATGATGGCTTCAAAGCCAACATTGTTGATAGACAAATAGAGTTGGCTAATTTAGCTAAGAATCCAAAGTCTATTGATGATTTATGGAATTTGAAGATTGTTTTTTCATACTATGATCGGATATTGAGTGAAGCTGATGCCTACTTTTTGAGTTTAGAATTTGTTGATGAGTTGAAGATTAAACTATGGCAGCTATCAAAAGCTGCATGACTATTAATGTATATGCATTCATAATATTTTATTTCTATATGTAGTAATTTTATGATGTAAGCTATGCTATATAACGATCCCATCTTTTGGTGGTGTATATTGTCTTAGAATTACACCACCTTCTTTTAAAACTTTAGCTGATAATTCATCCATACTATAACTTTGTGAATAAACAACTTCTTTAACACCACTCTGAACAATTTTGATTGAACAGGTTAAACAAGGACAAGTATTACAATAAAGCACAGCATTATTTCCAATTCTATCTCTCCCACTCTCCAGCAATGCATTTTCCTCTGCATGCAAACACAAACAAGTTGACAACCCTGTCCCACAAGTATTCCCACTATTACAACGAGGACACCCACCTTCATTACAATTCTTCAAATGACGCGGTGTACCATTATATCCTGTCGCAATGACTCTTCTGTCGCGCACAATGACGGACCCAACTCTTCTCTTCATACAGTTGCTTCTTAGTGCGGCTAGGTCTGCCAGTCTCATGAAGTATGCATCCCAGGAAGGTCTCAAACGCGCTGGATCTTGTAATTGCAGCTCCGAGAGGTGTATGTATAGTTGTTCCACGCTCGTTGAAGTGTTGATTATTTTCACCATAGCATTAGAGATGACTTCCACCACCATTGAAGTTTCGTTGAATAGTTGAGAGTCTGACAGTTCGATGAAATCCGTGAATGCTAGATCTGGATGGTATTGCTTTTGTCTGTTCCATCTTATTTTCAATGGAGCATCAATAGAGATGTGTAAAAAGAATGGTCTTTTGGACAACAGACCTAGTTCTCTAGTGGATGAAATATCTGTAAAGACAAAATTTGAAAGCCAATTTTTCGTGACGTGGTCGATCAAGTCTTCTATCGAATCAAAAACTATTTCTGGCTTCAACTCATTAACAGATTTAACCTCATCGCTTAGTGACAGAGTTTTAACGTTGGGTATTAAATCATAGTTTCGCTTAAAATCTATGTATTTGAACCCCTGGAACGTTAAGTAACGAGCAACTTCTGTCTTACCAGCACCCAGTGTACCAGAGACACCAACCAGCATAATGAACTACCCGATCAAATGACAACCAATGCAGCTTTTCCACAATAAAACCAGATAGTATTTGGTGAAATAAATTATGAAAACTTGAAAAGTTCCCAATCGGGAAATACCCTCGTAAGTCGCAAAACAGATCGGATTCCCCGGATTTCATTTTGTTTACAAAACTTTTAATTTTCAAAGAGCGAAAAACGAAGAAAAGTTTACCAACTCTGAAAACAGGTTAAAGAAAGGTAATTCCAACGCCCAATTGACCCCTTTGCCGGTTTATCTATTCTCCTGTTTGTCATTCGTTTCCAGATTGTTTCAGTTGCTGCCCTCTGACGTTTTCCGGTTACTCACCCTTCCCTTTTCACCATTTCCCATCCCCAGAGTTGTTTTTACAAGATGCTTTCACATGTAAACCAAGGAACGGCTAACGCTGCTACAAAAACAGTTGTAAGAGCAGGGCCTGCTGCCTCTGTTGCAACCACATTCTCCAAGTCGTCCAGACTCTACTCTTCCATACCCAGACCAAAGAAGCCTTCGCTATACTACAGCCCTTACCAGTTTGGCTCCCACATCAAGAACGGTATTAAATGTCGCATGCCACCAATCAGAAGATTCTCTCAAAGCTATCCCGTCCAGTGGTCCAATGGCAGCTCTACAAATGGCGGTGCTCTGCGTAGCACCAAGCACCAGTTGATCAAGTATATTGCGTTGTTTTCTATTAGTTTTATCTTTTATGGTGTTTCTTCCAAAATCTACTACCAATCCATCAAGAGAGAAAAGGGTGGTGATGGTGACAATGATTCAGAGGATGACGATGAGCTGGATGTTTATCCTTCCCACTCATGGACCTTTTTCTGCTACAGCACACTACCATTGAATGCCATCTCACGACTATGGGGTCAGTTGAATAGTATTGACCTACCTGTGTGGTTAAGAGAACCAGGTTACAAATTTTATTCTTATGTTTTTGGTGCCAATCTAGATGAAATTAAGGAAAAGGACTTGAGCAAATTTAAGAATCTAAGTGAGTTTTTCTATAGAGAGTTGAAGCCTGGTGCTAGACCTATTGATGCAAATTCTGATATTGTTTGTCCAAGTGATGGTAAAGTTTTACAATTTGGTATTATTGAAAATGGTAACATTGAACAAGTGAAAGGGATGACATATGCTGTTGATGCCTTGCTAGGTGATGCTTCCAACCCAAAACTGGCTGCCCCAGCAACACCTGTTCATTTTGACCATAAAGAAGGTGATGATGTTACTAGTCGTCATGAAGAGTTTGCCAAAATTAACGGTATTTCTTATACGTTGGATGATGTTATTGGTGGTGAAGGTAAAAACGTTACACATTTGAAGAAAATTTTGTATAAGGAGGAAGGTGATCGTGCTACTGAAACTTCATCAAGAGAAGAAGTTGTTAAAGTCGTTCAAGATATCACTAAAGGTGCTGCTAAAAATGTGACTTCTGATAAGGAATTGTTTTATGCTGTCATATATTTGGCTCCAGGTGATTATCATAGATACCATTCCCCAGCTAACTGGGTTGTCACTCTAAGAAGACATTTTGTTGGTGAATTATACAGTGTTGCTCCATATTTCCAAAGAACATTGGCCAATTTGTTTGTGTTGAATGAGAGAGTTGCATTATTAGGCTACTGGAAGTATGGGTTTTTCAGTATGACTCCAGTTGGTGCTACTAATGTTGGTAGTATCAAGGTTAATTTTGACAAGGATTTGACTACAAACACCAAGTATGAAAGTGCTCATTATAAGAATACCACAGCTGAAGAAGAAAGAACCAGAGTCAAGAAACATACATGTTATGAAGCCACTTATAACAATGCATCCAAACTGTTAGGTGGGTACCCAGTGGCTAAAGGTCAAGAAGTTGGTGGGTTCATGTTGGGTTCTACTGTTGTTTTAGTGTTTGAAGCTCCAAGAAACTTCAAGTTCAAGATTGAGAAGGAACAAGTAGTCAAGATGGGTCAACCTTTAGGTTCTGTTGAGAATTGAAATGATGATGATATCCATATTCCAAGAGAAATAAAATAAAATAGAAAAAAAAAAGATCAATTTATAGTTTTTTGCATTGTTTAGTTATACATTTTTTTAAAGTACACGTCGATTATGAATTTATTAAAACAGTACTGTATAGTTCAAGTCTCTTTGTATTCATAAGGACCAGGCTTTTGTTCAACTTGTAGATCCAAATTAGCCTCTTCAATTGGGTTCCCCTGAGCATCAATAATACCAGCAGTGATATGATCCCCAGGAACAGTAGGACCGACACCCTTTGGGGTCCCAGTCAAGATGATATCACCCTTTTCCAAAGTCATGACGGCACTCATGGTGCTCAAGATCTTGTGGATTGGGAACAACATCAAATCGGTCTTGTCATGCTGCTTAACTTGACCATTGATCTCCAAATGAAGTGTGATGTCGTAAGGATCTGGGATCTTGCTCTTTGGAATGAAGTAGCTCAATGGACAGAAAGTGTCAAACCCCTTGCCAATTGTCCATGGCAACCCTTTCTTTTTCGCCTCGTCTTGAACATTACGAGCAGTGAAATCAATGGCCAGGGCATACCCTTCGATGGCATCAATGGCATCCTTTGGGGTGAATTGGGCCGGGTCGATGTTCTTCAAGGTCTTGTTAAGCACGACTGCAAGCTCAACCTCGTGATGGACAACAACACCTTTTGGGATTAGCACTGGGCCTTGGTGTGGTTGCAACACGGAGGATGTTGGCTTCAGGAAGTAGAAGGGCTGTTTTGGCGTGGCGTTGTTGAGCTCCTTGATGTGTGCTGCGTAGTTACGGCCAATGCACAGGATCTTTCTGGCTTGCTTGATGTAGTTGAGCGACATGGTGTGCGTAGTCGTGGTGTTTGGTATTTAGTACTCACTGCTCAGTGATGATGTTGACGATAAGAAAGAAAGTTTCGGATTCGAGATTTCCAAAAGAAGTTCATTGCATCTAGAATCAACAAGTTGAGGAACCCCACACAGCACTTGTTGTGATCACTGATTGGCTGTGATTGGTTGGGGTTATACTGCTGTGGTGGTTGAATATGTGTGCTGAGAAGTGGTGATGGTGAATTGAGTTTGTTGATCTGATTGGCCACAGAGACAGAGAATAAATATCGGAATAAAGTTTCCTCACAGTTGCTAGTTGTTTGGTATAAAAACAGCCATGTCTCATGTTTCATATTCATTTTCTTAACCATTCCTCTTCCTTTTAGCAATACTGACTGACACTAGACTGTACACAGAGCATAAAATGCAACAAGAATTAGCGACCAAATTCCAGAGATTCCTAGATCATGGAATTCAAGAGGAAATCCCAGCAGAGTATTACTTGGCCTTTAAGGATTATGAAGAATATACGAGCTTCATAAATGAGTCTATCTACGAGTTTATCCATCCTGATCTGCACTTTACTAGGAATTGGAAAGAGGAACAACGGTTGGAGGGACTACTTCTAGCTTACTGCATGTTAAACCAAAAATATCACCCAAAGATGATTAGAGATGTTTTTAGATACGATGGAGGAATAGAAACCTACCCTACTAGAGATGAAATTCCGATACTATTGTTCCCAAATGTGCACAATGATGGTGGAGATGGTGTTTTAGATTTCAAACCTATACGCCCGCTAGTTGGTGGAATTGATTTCGGTTCAACATATTTAAAAGATTTATCAGTCAGGAATTTGGGTAGTCTTTTTTCAATTGCTAGAAACTTTTTAAGAAATAATGGTGTCTTACCTGACGAGTGTCATCTTGATTACAGAAAGGACGCTCTTTGGATTAAAAGTGATGGCAATGGTGCAGAAGTATTTATTGGGGAAGATTACATGTTGTCACTTAATAATCCTGAAATATTGGGCATAGATGGTTATAGTTCAGAAAGATGGACGCTTGTGAATCATGGTTATCGTGTAGATGAATTGTACATCGCATACGGCCATGCTTTAGAAGATTTGGAGAAAATGCAGAAGGGTGAAATTGCACAAATGAGTAAAGAAAGTGACCCATTTATGTTGGCATTCAATTTTCTAATGTATTGCATGATTGTAACCGGATCAGTCGCTGGGTATATAGTTGATCAAAGGTTTATGATGGTTGTGCAGTTTGATTGGAGAAAAGTAGAGGAGCTGATGAAGTCTGGAGAATTGAAAAAGGTTGGAACTGGTGATGTCTACATGCTGCCTATAATCAAGTGTACTGTACATGAGATTGGTGGTGAAGAGAGTGTTCCAGTTGCTAGACGAATTGTTGAGGTGATGTGTTGGGCTTCAGAAGAGATGTATGAATTGAACCAAGCTGAAAAGGCTGGAGATTACAACCATTTACAAACAAAAAAGGATTTTGTTGAGTATCTCTATTTTGTGAAGAATAATAACTAGAGTATGTTATTTTCTTGATCACAACCATAATGAATTTTGATAGTAATGTTGCAGCAGCATATAATTTATAATGTTATGTTAAATTGAACTGAACACCAATTATATCTTATTATTCATGTAAGATATTTATAAATACTATATACTACTGCAAGTTGCTGTTTTCGATTGCAATATGATGTCGAGGAACGTTACAATATGGATTAATATTCATTCGCCATGATATAATTTAATTTGATATTTGAAACTACACTAGACGTCGACGCAGCTGTACTATTAATGCAGACACTACTGGCAATATAACTCAAATCAGCTACATCATTCTAATAATATAATAGAACATTAAATATATATAACAATATAGTAAGTAAAATAACCAAAAGCATAAACAATTATTGTAAAAATCACTCTAAAAAGCATTCACCAGTTTCTATTTCCATTTCCTTGTTGACCTGCAGTAGCACCTGGATGAGCAGGAGGCAAAGAAACCTGGATAGTGGAAGGGGCTGCAGGTATATTTGTGTTATGTAAAGCTTGCTGTTGTTGAGCCGACACCAGAGATGGGTTGATTGGTTGAACCGTTGGCACTATCGAGGATGGTGGTGCTGTTCCTTGAAGTCTTGAAACATAGTTTGTCTGATTGATAA